>JANRGW010017469.1:0-27838 GCA_024733675.1 Psilopsiagon aymara
CCCGCGCCCGCCCCGTTCCCCCGCGCCCGCAGGGACCCGCCGCGCGGCTGGGCCGGGAGCGGGGAATGGGGATGGAGTACGGTGGGATGGGGTGCGGGGGTCTCGATGGCACCGGGGGATGCCCGCCGTGCTGCCGCCGGTCGTTGGTGAAACAACGCCATTCCCGCGGACGCGGAGCCCGACCGGCAGCCTGGAGATGCCCGCGTGCTCCGAGGGCTCCCGCTCCCGGGACGGGGAGGACTCCGCGGGAATTCCCGTGCCCTGCGTTCATCCGCGCATCCCTGCGTTGGTGATTCGCTTCGGGCACTCTCGGACAGTGTTTCCCTATTGGGGTTGAAGGTTTGGGGCTGGGGAGGGGGCTCTATTCCCCCTGTGCTGCCCCGTCCTGGTGGTGAGCGCTCCCACCGGGTCCGCTCCAGACGTAACAATATTTCCATATTTGGTAGAGCAGTAGTCCGCATTTTTCACATTTTTGTGCTCTGTTATCCAACCACAAAGCATTCTTGACAGCTTCAGATGTTGTTAAATATAGCCTTAACTTCTGTTCCCAGGGCAGGAAATTCTTTGGAATTCCTGTTTTTCACGCAATCCGTCTATCATGATTTAGGGGAATTGCGCTGGAGGAGCCAACTGGCGTTTCACCGCCTCTCGCTCCCTCGCTGACAAAAGCCCGGCAGCAGAGCGTGCTGCCCGGCGGCCTGACAACAGGTCCCCATTCCAGGGTTTTTTCTTTGCAAATGAGAGCATTGTCCCTAAAACCACTTCGGAGTTGGGTTCTTGGGGTTTAGGGCTCTTTTTCCTACCGCCTTCAGGGCTGGGCGGTGAGGCAGTGGGCACCCGGAGAGGCGACACTCCGCAAATCCCCTCTCCGAAGCCCACGGAGAGAGATGGGGGCACGGGAGGCAGAGCCGGGGATGCGGCAGGGACGGGCCGTTACCTGCCCGCGGTTAAGAGAGGGGAGCCCGGATTTGCCGGTGCCGCTGCCCGGGCGGTTACAGCTGGGACCGTTTCGCGGGGACTGAGCGGGGACCGTGCACCGGGCTCCCGGTAAGTGCTGCTGCCGGTGCCGCTGCCTCCGGCGGGGCCGGGCGAAGCGTGCTCCTGCCGGTGCGCGCCTCTCCCGTGCTCCGGTACCGGTGGTGCAGCCTTGCCGCGCTTCACCGGAGTCGCAGAAAAGCCGTTTGTTGTGCTGGGAGCGCTGCTCCTGGATGTGGTTCTGAGGGAAGGGACGCACAAAAGGGCCCCTGTCCGCGGTGGAGCCCGGCTGCGGCGGCAGTTGGAGCCTTGCGGCCGGCCCCCTCCCGCCGTGCACCTTCCGTGGGACGGAGCGAGGCTGATGGACACGGCCCGGGTTTGTGCACCCTCCGCCAGAGACCCTGCCTCGCAGCAGCATCCCCGCGATCGGACGGGGCGGCCTCTCCCGCAGCAGGATGCCGTCACCCCGGGGACCGATGCGGGTGGAGTGCGAGGGGTGTCCCCGGCGCAGGGGGCAGCGGTGCGGAGACCGGCCCCATCCTCCTTCAACCCCTCGGGGATGTCCCCCGGAGGGAGAGCCCCTGCCGCAGCACTGCCATTCCTTCTCCCGTGCCCAGGGGAGGGTTCCCGTTGTGGGGTTCAACACCCCCCAGACCCCCCAGTTTATTCTCTTTGTGTTCTGCTTCCCATTGAAGTAAATTACATGGATGTTTTACTTTGTGGTGGTTTGGGGATTTGGGAAATGGGATGGGATGAAAGCTCCAGGCAGTTTTTGCCCAGAACTCACTCTTCAGAAGGCGGCAGTGGTTTTCTTCATCACTTGCATGCCTCAAAATTTGCTCAGAAAGGACAGTAGCTGAAAGAGAAATTCAGCCTTTAGTTACATGCATCTACCTCCTGAGGCTGCCAATATATACTGTTTAGTGCTATTTCTAATGACAGGAGGTATTTTATGTGTCCATTAAGAATTGGACAGAGACCACCAACAGATTTAGATGGTTGCCAGTAACGGTAGGAACAACTTCCCATCCTTACCGATCTGGCTGAGCCCCAGCTGGTGACGGGGAGGAGCAGGGCTTGGTCCCATTTCCAGACTGAGCTATCCAGTATGCCAGGCTTCCCTTGGTTTTATTGGGGGGGGGGGGGGGGGGTGGTGAACAGGAGGAACGAATTTGTCACTCAACACACCTTGATTAATGAAAATTTTGAAAAAAATCCAAAAAAAAAAGCCCTCAAATTGAACAAGCAGAAACGGCTGCTTCACCGGTGGGGGTTAAACCGTCCAGGTTTGCTTTCCAGGGATTTATGCAAATACTTGGTTATTTAATTACATCTAATTTAAGGACACATACCAAGCGTTCCACTTTGATCTGTGGCTTTCACGACATTCAGCAAACGCCACAGGAGAAGTGAATGAATAGCACCTTTTCTCCCTTGGTTTTGTGTTGTTCCACGCATTCACACAGCTTTGATGGGAAACTGTAACTGAGCCTCCATTTGCTCAAAAAAAAAAGTCGTTTAGAAAGCTTTGAAGCACCTTTTCACAAACCTGCCCTCAAAAGCAAGTAGTTGACAAGGCTTGGGAAGGGCTGAGTTTCTTTGGAGGTCAGGTTAGACTGTGACCCTTTCATAGGCTTTCCCTACACGTGTTTCTCTGTTGCAAACCATGACCCAGCATTTACCTTCCAGGCTGTGCCTACAGCTCCTGGATGCACATCAGGAAACAGGAAAAAGTTTGGAATATGTTGGGTTTTTAGATTTCATTGAGTGTAACATACTGTTCCAGACCTTTATTGTCCTGGGTGAACTGGGAAATACCCCCTGCTTCACGTCATGAAGAGTGTTTTACTGGCTCCTCACTTCTCATGCTGTACGCTGTGTGTCAGGTGAAGTCTGCCAGGAGCTTGGCTAATGTAAAGCAGCAGTTTGAAACAGTTGGCTTTACATAGCAGGTATTACAGACGTACTGAGTAAATCCTGTCATTTTCACAGGCCTGTGTCTCTCTGCAGGGAAAGGACTTTACAGAGAAACAAGTAAAGGAAAAATAACTGGTTTTTCTTCCCTCCACCTAGCATCACTTTTCCATGGCCATGCATAGGAACTGCAAAGCAGGGTGCAGTGCTGGATAGAACAGAGACTCCTTCGGGTGCTGGGGCTCCCATTAACAGTAAGTATATAACACCAAACCAGAGCATGCCAGAGGTTTACAACCATGTGGATTCTGGAGAAAGATTTTATTAAATCCAGTGTCCAGCCGTTTTTTGCACTGTGTGTAATTTCCTCTTTCTCAAGCTCTTTTTTCCCTGCCCATCCTTTGCTGTGCATTTTCTCTGTCTCTCCTCCTCTTTCATCTACTTTTCCCTATTCTAGTCTATTTTCCCTGTGGCCTTCGCTCTTCTAGCATGTCCTGGTTTTGGCTGGGATAGAGTTCACATTCTTCCTAGTAGCTGGCACAGTACTGTGTTTTTGATTTAGGCTGAGAATAATGTTCAGAACAGACTGATGCTTTAGTTGTTGCTGAGCAGTGTTTACAATAAGTCAAGGACTTCTCAGCCTCCCACCCCCTCTCACCAGAAGCCAGGAGTGGACATGATCAGGACAGCTGACCCCAGCTGACCAAGGGGATATTCCTCACCATATAGCTCACCATGTGCTCAGCATAGGGACTGGGGGGAAAGCTGACCAGGGACTGCTGCTTAAGAACTGAATGGGCACTGGTCAGCGAGAGGTAAACAATTGCATTGTGCATCACTTCCTTGCATATTGTAATTCTACTATGATTATTATTCCCCCCTTCCCCTTCCTTTTCCATCCTATTAAACTGTCTTTATCTCAACCCCAAAATTGTACCTTTTTTCCCTAGTTCTCTGCCCCATCCCACTGGGAGCTGGGGGAGCAAGCAGAGCGGCTGTGTGGTGTTCAGCTGCCTGCTGGGTTACACCACGACACCGTGTTTACCTAGCTCAGGCTGGCCTCTCTTGCAGCCCCTGCCAGGCCGCTGGTTCCTGCTGCACTAAATCAGTCCTCTTGGAGTCAATGGCTCCTCTCAGTCACTCACAGGAGGTGCAAATCCAGTGGGGCAAATTAAGCATAGCGAAGCGACCAAACAGCCAGGAGGTTTCAGCAGCTACAATTCAAGTGGATTCAGATCTTTTTCCTTGCCTCGATTTGCTTGGAGTTTATGCTGAATTCTTTTGAGTATGGTATTTCCTATTTGTTTTCTTCCTCTTCCTTACTGCCCTCCTTTCAACTGTGCTCATGCCTGTCAGTTTTTCTATAGTCTGTGCCTTGCCTGCAGTTTCTAAAATTTGGGGGTTTTGCTTTGCAGTATTCATGCACTGAGATGCATGTTGCTTTGTAGGTGTGCTGCATTTTCCTCTGGCTGCTGTCAAGGTGTCGCAGAGGTTCCCATTGTGAAAGGAGGACTTGTGAGCCTCCTGCCCTTCAGGGAAACAGAGAAGGGAAATTTGACATAACCTTCAGTTATGCTCATTGCTGCTTTATTGTATGAAGTGTATGACTCTACTGATTCACCTTACTCAGATACAAGGGATATAGCAGCATAAGAGAGGCAAGAAGCATCCGTGCTGATAGTCGGTATACTCCTATGGACCACTGATCAGCAGTGCACACTGCAGGGCTTTCTTGCCCCGAGCTGGATGCAGTAACACAAAGCATTTCCAGCCAGCTCCTGTTTAGTCCCTCCTGCCTTGTCAGAGACTCAGAATACCTTTGACATTGTCATTCAAGAGTCTGGCATTAACTTCGATGTAGTACCACCTACTACCATTTCCTCAGTGAGATGGGTAGACTATGCATATATATATATCTCCACCTACTACCTATATATATATATTCACCTACTCTCATGTGCATGTACTTAACAATAGGATACGTTCAGAAGATGCAGTTTGCGTGAAGTACGTCACTATAGCTGATATTTGCAGTGAAAATGGTGGGCTTTGGCTTTCCATGCCACAGAAAACCCCAATAAAAATCAGGTGGTCCTAGCTAGCATCTGGCTGTACACAGATTACTGATTCTTGTCTGCTGTTTTCATCCCATGCAGTGATGTAGCTTGCAAATATAGTAACATAGCCTCAAAGCTCTGTATCTATTCCAGAAAGAAAAAAGTCACAACTGTGTCTCATGAGTTTTGTCAAGGAGGCTGAGGCATCAGGAGCATACCTAGGTTCTTTCCCAGTGTCAGCTGAGATGAAGGTCCTGAACAGAAATACTACCCCAGAGAATTAATTTTCCATAATGACCTTAATAGAAACTTCTTAACTTTAAACTTTGCTCCTCAGAATGCAGGATTTCTCAGGGGAGCAATGCATGTAAACTGACATCTGTTAAGAAGAAATGAGCAGGCTCAAAAGAAAATTGCTCCTGATTGCAAGGAGTTACTGGAGCTAGCTGAACCTGATTGCAGTCAATTGGGTTGTGCCTGAGAAATTTGTGATCAAAGCACACTTCTAGGCTGTGATCCATAATGGTTGTCAGCTGCTGTCTGCCTCAGTCTACAGCTTAACAGCGCCTCAGAGACAACTGCCTCCTGCTTTTATCTGTCCTGGGGGACCACGTTCTTCAGTATACACCCTCTTCAGTATGTTCAGGTTGGCTTGTTTGGATTTTTGTCCGCTGTATTTAAAATACATGGAAAATTCTTCTTTCCCCAAAAGCGTTTTGTTTCAGTATAGTTAAAAGTCACAGCTATGTTACCTTAAATATAGTCTTCATTAAAGCTAGGGGAGCTCTCTGCCTTCCCTTATGATGCTTTCCCTCCTTCCCTGTTTGTGACCTGGTGGAACAGCTTTTTGTCTGTGATATATGGATGTTCAAAGGACTTGCCTATCATTGGATTTTAAGAACACAGTTTTGTAGGTATTTTCTTGAATAAATTAAAAATTAATATTGGTTAATATATCTTTTTCTTTGCTTGCAAACAGGAGAGGAGGTCTGGCAGGATGCTGCATGTGCTTTGCCACACAGTGAATTGTGTCACTCACTGCATTTTCCAGGCTAGCTGCTGGAAATGTCACAGGATTAATCTCAGAATCCCCTGAGGTGCCTTTTGGCTTTGTCCAGAGTCATTACTCATTCTCTGCTACGTACACAAGCTTATTAAAACACGGTGAGACCTTAATTGTGTTTGATTCTGTACCATTCGTTTCCATTCTGTTACAGCTGGGCTGTTACCCTTGGCCTGCCAATTGTTATGCGTGCATATTGCCGTGGCAGGTACCTGTGTTCTTCTGTTGCACACGCTGTGTGGCACACGCAAACTAACCAGTGCAAGGAAGCCAGCCACGACCTCCTCCGGGGCTACTCTGCTGCTGGACATGAGGTACTTGAGCTGTTCTCTTGCTTGTGCCCCTCGCTTTAAGTCTGTGATTGCATAGAGCAAAAATCAGTACTAGACAAATAAGCAGACACGATGTCACCCTCACAGATATGGAGGACTTGCAGGCAGCCAACAGGTCGTGTATGTGCTTTAAGAATGTTTGTGGAGATAGAGTTATGATCCAGGAATGTGCGAATCGCTGTTCATCCCAGTGTTATGTGCCTACGATTAGGGAGGAGTGCTAAACCATCTCTGGACTTGATTAGCACCCTGATCTGAAAGATGTGTCCAGTTCTGTGGAGCTGGCAGGGGTGATTTTTCTGAGTGAGGAAGAAACTGAGTGCATGGAATCTCTTCCTCTCCTTATCTCTTCTGAGGGCTAAACTGAAAGTGGAGGGAGCTGGCTGGCAAGAGCTGGGGGGCTGCTCTGTGAAAGACTTCCTGCGTGGGCTCCATCGAGGAGCAAAGAGCCCAGCGCATGCTCAGACTCACAGGGAGAAGAACATCTCTCTTGGTCAGCCCGGAAGCCTGGCTGCTGCCTGATGGCTTCCCAGGGACCAATGTCCTCAGGAAGTAAATGGTTACAGGGGCTATCAGCAGACTGCTTCGGTATGGAGACTTTTATGATTGCATTAATGTCTGTTTTCCTGTTGTACAGAAATTATGACTCCTAGTGTCAGTGCTGAGATGAAAGCTCTTTTGCATAGAGCAAGCTTTAAAAGCTAGCTGTTGGGTACATCATAAAAGAAAACTAATGCTGGCTGGCGGCTATTTACTTTTAGAGAAGTTTGGTTTTGTGGTGGTGTTCTTTTAACTCTGTGCATTTATCAGCATTCTTTTGTACACAGCTGTGTCTTTTCTCACTGCCTAACCTGGGATCTGCTTCTGAAACTCCCATGAGCTCAACTTTTAGACTTATGGGATGATTTGGGATCAGAGCAGAAAAATGAGAGCTAGGATGAGTCTTGCAGGGGAGCAGTGTGTAATTGGACAATAAAGTTTGTACAGGGTTGTGAGAGGAGAGCCTCTGGTTTCAAGGAGTGGGCTTTTTCGGGATGTACCCATAGAGTGTTTAACAGGACCATGTCAAAATAAAAATCACTGATTTAAAGCACGCCTTGCTCATGCTGCTAAAACCACTTTTAGATTATACACGCTGCAAACAGTAAATATTGAATGTACAGATTTACTTTTCCTGGTTTATAGAGAGCTCAGTGGCCCTGGCAGAGCAGCTGGACAGATGTGTTTATAGCAAGCTCCCTGGCGGGTACAATGCTGCAGTGTTTGGCCTGCAAGCACCGCAGGGGCATGCTCAGAAAAATAAAAGTGTTCCATTTACACTGGGGGGAAAAAAAATCATGAAATGTTTCTATTAATATTGGCTGGTGTAAAACCCCAAATTCTCCATTTCAGGCCTTACATACTTCAAAAATAGAGGACTAGATGGTGAGAATGTGGGGTAAGAAGCATTTCCTTGCTTACATAGCCAGTAAAGGGATGGTCAAGGCAGCAGTTCTTATTGCAGAAGAAGAGGATTGCTGCTGAAATACCTTTGGTGAAGGCTGGGTGTGAAATGGAGAGATCAGGGGAGTGAGCAGGGCAGGGTAGCAAACCCTGTGCATGGGGACCTGCTGGGGGCACACAGCGCACAGTGCCAGTGGGTTTCCATGGACTAGGAGCTGGGGCTCAGGAACACTGCTGAGAGCCTGGACATTATCAGCAGGTATGTTCCTAAAAGACAAGAGGGACCTCAAACTGTGTGCACACACCTTCCACCCCTGCAAGATGCTGTTGGGGATGGTGGGAAATCCACTTCCACATTTGGGGAGATTTTTTAACATGTTACCTTTGATCTGGGCTGAGATCTTACATAAGCACTTGCTTCTGATCCAAATTATACTGACATTAAGGCTGATTTATCTGGTCAAAATTAACGGCATTAATTAATTAGCATATATAAATTAACTAAAACAGCTGACATTTGAGTTTCTGGAGAGCTCCCAAGGAATAGGGTGGCTGCATCTGCCTCTCTGATTTCCTCAGAAGTTATCCTTAGCTGAGAATTGAGTTTATTTTGATCGTTGATTTACAGTTGACAGCTTTTTAACTCCTGTAGGAAAAATATTCACTTTTTAAAAGGGATTCTTGGGCTGACTAACTTTTCAGGGAAGTTTTCTGTTGAAGAAAAGTAGAGGTAGAAAGTAAAGTCTGCATTAGGGCTGGCTAAGTGCTCTGTGATTGAATATAGACATATATATATAAAATTCATTATAGTCATTTTGGGGTGTGAGTAAAGCTAGGAGCCATGGTGAGGTTGTTTTGCTTTCCCAGCAGGTTCACCTGCAGAGGGCATCTTTCCCTGACTGCAGGTGACCTGCCACTCTGGTGGCACAAAGGGATGAGGCCATCCCATAGGTACCTGCTTAGTGCAGGACAGCATCATCCTGGTAAAAGCAGCTCAACACCTCCCTGTCTTCAAGCCCTAGCTGCAGCTTCCTTGTCTACAAGGCCTTTTTCTGACAAGTACTGTACATAGACCACCCCATTGCAGCCGGGATCATCACAAAAGGGTGCTGAGAGAAGGGGGCTCCTGTGCCAAGCGCTGGTATAACCACAACAGCACTAGGAGACATTGCACAGCCAGGGGAAGTGGTAGCATAATGCACCTCTTTCTTTGCAAGCTGAGCTACAGCAAGAGCTCGCACCTCTTTACTGTGCATTAGTTGTGAGCACTGATTCAAGCATCCCCAGCCACCTTAGACCCAGACTGAGATTCATTGATTCCAGCAGCAGCGCTGGCCTGAGGCTCCCTGCTCCCTGGCGCCCCATTCCCCTGCATTTATGACCTCCTCCTTGCTGTTAAGAGTGACACACAGGTCTGCAGTAAAACAAAGGCTCCAGCCCGGCTCTCCTAAGGGCAGCAAATCAGTACATTAACCCACTCTGTTACCTGGCAAGGACTTGTGACTCCAGCTGGATTTTATGGCAGGATACCCTTTCCCCGAGTATCGAGCATTTAGGAGGCTACACAGTTGATGCACAGTCGGCTCCTGAAGGGCAGCTGGCATGATGACAGTAGACTTAGAAAATGAATGAATTGTCAGCTTCAGCCTGGATGTCACCATCATTTTAATGCTAATGGGCTTTTTCCTCAGCCAGCCTCCCGCCTGAATGGGGAGCACAGAAACATCCCAATATTTATGGGATTTTAACTAGATTAGTTACAAACCTATAAAGCAAAGAAAGAGACAGTTCATCCAGTATTGGGGAGGGGAGTGTTAAAAATGCCACCTCAGATAAAATATTATGGGAGTTGAGTAACTGTAAATAAGAACCTTGCCTATGAAATAGCTTCTTATGTGAGCTTGGGATGAGGGCCAAGAGAATGTCTAGGGCTTGGGGAAATTTATTAGCCCAGATCAACAGGATTTCTGGGACTCAGGAGATGGGGTAGCAAAGAATTTGCCTGCTGGAGCCTGCATTTCCTCCATTCATGCCTGCAGCAGGAGTTTCACTGACTAAACCTTTGAGATGGGTCATTCGCAGGTTTTGGATTTCCTTGGTTCTCATTAGCAGCTGCAGTTCTGTCCTGGGGAGAGTTGGGTTCAAGCTCTGAGTTTCCACAGCTTGCCAGAGTGCCCTTGGACAAATTGCCTGATGCTTCAATGCCTCTCTGTAGAGAGGAGACAACATTTATCTCCTGACTCATGGGGATGTCAGGAGGGGGTGCTAAGGACTAGAAGGCATTTGGATACCTGAAGCATTGATTCTCCCTACTCAGACACCTTTATTTTATCCCCTTTGCCACTGCAAGCTGGCTCTCCCAGTAGGGTCATTGGTGTCCTAATGATATTAAGGTGATCTTGGCTATGCATTCACTTTAAAAAAGGGCATGTGCACAACTTGGGAACCTGCTGCCTTTTGCCCTTCCCATTCTCACCCCTCTGCTGTTCTTTCTGCTATTTCTTACCTGCATCCAGCTTTCTGCCAGGTTCTTCTAGTACTTGTCCCCTGTTCTGCCTTCACCTCAGTATTTATTCCTCCGCCTCTGTCCTCACTCCCACATTTTGTCAATGTTTTACTTTTCTTATCTTGTTTTTGGAACCCATCTTTAGCCTCTCCTCTGTATTTGCCTTTTCCTCCCTCTAGTTCCAAGAGCCTTTCAGTAAATAGCATCCCTCCCCTATTCTGACTCATTGTCCACTGACAGTGGAAAGATTTCATCATGAAGGCAATGCAAAGATCTCCCAGTTTAGAGTGCAGGGAAGGTTGGGATGACCTTGCTCTGCCTGTCAAGTGAAGAGCCACAGGGTCCAATTCCTCAGACAATATTTATTTGCTGGTTTATCTTGCCTTCAGTTGTCCTTCATTCCCACACCAGTGTACGTGCCTGTGTGTTGGGGGATGCTGTATCATGCCCCATACCATCCTGCTCCAGTCTGGTGGCAGCGAGCAGTGGCTGTTGGTAATGTACTTAGCCAAAGTGTGGGAAAACTCTCTGACTTGAACTTCACTTTGTATTTCCATGCCATAATAAACTTGCTGAATGTTTGTCCTTCCCTTCACGTGGCTGCTGCCCGCTCTTGTATTGCACTGACATATGTGAAATCTATTTGGTCCCCTTTTTAATATGCTGCTTACAGTATAAATACAAAAGCAGACAGTGTTTCTGAAGAGAAAGAAATGTAATTGTGGTGGTGCTTGTTGTTATAAATAGTGCAAAGGATTTAGAAGCTATTTGGTCTTTCAGGCAGGAATCACAAGTGTTCTATGTAATGTAATCTTAAGGCTCTCTGATTTAGCTATTGAAGTCTTCCCAGTTGTGTTTGGTCTGGTTCACTCACTACTGCTTGGCTTCAGTGCAGGATGAGGATGCTCTGCTCTTCACAGGAGTGAGGCTTAGCCTCCAAAAACATGGTGTGCTGGATCATGTGCATATATACACGCATATAGCTCTGTTATTCATGCAGATCAGATGTTTGCATTGTGCAACTAGCCTGTTCACATAGAGAGCAGTGGTATTTCCACACACGGATTTTTGAGGTTGGTTCCTAAAATCAGTGCTGCATTTTTCCTCTGCTGGAGTGAAATGCAAATATTTATTTATTGACAGAGCTGGAGCTGATCATTTTCCCTGTCCAGGTCTGAGCTGTCTGTTCTGTCAGATGAAAACAAGTAGTATTTTTTTTTTTCTCGAATGCATTTGTTCATAACTGTGTTAAAAACATAAAAGCAATCAGTGCCTGCTCCCTGCAGAGTGCTATATATACATACATATATATATATATTTTTGTATGTATTTGTATATCAAAAGGGGCTGAATGCCCAGAAATTCTTTTGGCAGCCCTGCTGTCTGGTTAGAAAAGGAAGTGAGCTACAAAATTTGAACATTCAGTTCTGAGACTTGAAAGCTTTCTGGATTTTATTACTGGCTCAACAGGGTTTTCATTATGTATGTGGCCAAGAGGAGAGGTTTACGCAAGAGGAACGCATTGTAGTTGAATGTGTTTGTAATTTTACACATTGTTAAATGATTGAGATAACTGGATGTCTCCTAAATGGGCAAAATAAATTATGTGTTAGCAGCAGTGTCACTAAGGCACAGACAAGTAAATACAAGAGAGTTGTTGGCCCCCACCCGAAAGCTGATTTCCAGTGCAGAAGGGTCCTGATCCAGATGCTGAGTGACATTTTGCTGTTGATGTGAGTGAGAGCCATCATTCCCTCAGCATATCTGGAAGGCTCTTGCGGCCTGTCAGTCTCTTCTAGTGATACCATCTTCAGATGGTCTTTTTTTCCCCCTTTGCTTTTTAGTAACTTGGTGCTATTTAAACAGCAGTTTGAGATTAAGTTTCTTCAGCTCTCACTTTCATGTTAGTTTTAGGAAGAAAAATATTTTGAGAAGCAGATTATCAAGCAAAGAGAGAAGGTGTGGGATGCATGGACCAAGCTGTAAGTACAGACTGAGGCTGTGTCCTGCTGTCCTGCTCACCTCCTCCAGCAAGGGATGTGCTGTTGGATCACACACTGCAGCCAGTCAGCTCTGCTGCAAACCAGCTTAACAGGAAAGTGAATTCCTGTCCTGCAGACAACACGCTCCCAGCTAATTTTGCACTTGTTCATGTGATGGGTATTTATTCTTCATTGTCTTAAAAAGGTATTTATTTTTAAACCTCTGTGGTCTCTGGTGCCGTACAGTCTTAGTGCATATGTTCTTTTGAAACTGCTGTCATCAGGAAATGCTGTCTCTATGTGCCTTCACATTTTACACATGGGAAGCCAAGGCCTGGGGAAAATACAAGATCATTGGGTAATTCAGGCTGGAATTCAGATCCCAGCCTGAAACCTTCTCACTCCTGTTTATGCCCAGTATCTCTCCTGTGCACACTGCTGTGAGCAACCTGTCTCTGCCTTCTGGATAACCACCCCAGAGGTGCCAGGGATGTGTAACGAGTTTTCCTTTGCTTCAGGGTGTCCAAGTCCACTTCCCTCAGCCCAGCAGGCTGGTAGTCTTCACTGGCATCTCGTGCCTTCTCTGCACATGGGAAACCTGTGTCTTTCTTGCCCTTCAGCTCTATTGCAGCCACTAATAGCAAGAGGGACGATTGGTTTCCTAAAAGGGGCATGGTGATGGTGTACTCCAAGCTGCACCGTGGCTGCTGCAGTTCTGTCACTGCCTGCGATAGCGAGTCCTGTGCTGACTAGAGCCTTGCCTGCCTTTGTTTTTGGTTTTTACTAAAAATGATATAGCTTTAGGGCATATGATGCCTCCAACACTGTAAATCCAGATAGGGGGCCTCTCATTTTTGCCTTTGATTTGTTCCATTTGTCCCACTGTATATCTTCTTGGAGAAACATCTACTCTTCCTGCTCTTGTAAAAGGCACATGTGAAGTGTTGTTTGTCACAAAGGTTTGTCCTTGCCACTGCTACATAATTAGTGTCACTGAGGGTAAACATATATGCGGAATATATCCACTTTTGATGTGGGAAATGCAGTGTGTGCCTGCCCAGCTGCACGTACCAAGCAGAGGAGTTTACTGGCTTTTTCCCACACACCCCTCTGTTGCTGCAGTGAGTGACCTGTGGCAAAGCTGAGCAGTAGTCACTGAGCCTCACCCACAGCAGGAGGAGGGAGAGCAGGCACTGCACTGCTGGGTTTGCCAGGGATGCTGAGGAGCCCAGGAAGGTAATGGTGCTGATGGCCAACTGGGAGCCCCTGTCACAGCTTCCTTCCTCCTCGCTGTCCTCCGCACTTGAAGGTGTGGTCCATGCCCATTCCCAGTGCCTCCTGGCCCTAAGGAAGTTTTCATTTGTGGCTGCTGGACTCAAGGCTGTGGGCTGCTCCTGCTTTACAGTACAATGTTTTTGTAGTGTTGTTATGCTGGTTTTCTTAGCAAATGCATTTTCTTTAGTCACTTTTGCCTGCTAGTTTGCCCTGTGTTTCTGAGTCCATTGGATCAGTTCCAGCCAAACATGAATAGAAGGTATTTGTTTCCAAGACATTAAACTGGAGGCAGAGCCCAGGAAGGCAGGCAGCTGAGGGGAGGAAGGGTAGCCCACTGATGCCCTAGGAGAGCTGGTGGCCTGAGCTCAGCTCCAGTTAGAAGCCAGAGGAAGAATCCATGGTGGGGAGGAAGAGGGAGAGGCTATGAACATCCCAACCACAAAGAGTGCCTCCTTGGTGCACATATGGCACTGGAAAGTCCAACCGCAAGACACAAATTCATAGGAAACGAGGTCTCATTAATTCCGCTGCCCACAACTTGCTTATGGCTCCACTAGTGCTTCCAAGCGTTTGGTTTGGTCTAAGGGCTACTGGAAACTGGGCAGATGTCTTCCCTGAGTCACCCTGCCTTTCCACCTCCCCAAGGCGGAGGTGCTTCACAGGCCAGGGTGCTGCTAGAGGAGGAGGTGTTCATCTGTCAACATCGTCCAACCTGCATCTGGTGTGCTCAAGCACTGAAATCTGTCTTTATCTTCATGTTTTTGACAGAGATTTTGCTCACCAGAAAAATGTGGCATTATAAGAAGGCTGTACCAGATTGTTATTCATATCCTCTCCCTGGTGAGAAAGAGCCAGAGAGCATGTTTTAAATGTAGCCCATGGTCAGATGGTGCGGTGAGTGCTAGAAGCCTGTGATGGTCTGGCAGGAAAATAATTTCCCCTCTTAAAACCACTGAACAGCTCTTGTTCCTCCACATTCCAGCTGGTTAGGTTGGCTGTGCAGCCTGGGCATGGAGATGTGGCCGGATCTATTCCCAGTGCCTTCCAGCATCCCTGGGTCAGCTCTCGCTGCACCTTTGCCATTGCAGGCGAGGGGTGAACTCTACTCTGCTCTGCTTTTGGCTGCCAGAGAAGAGGGGATGGGGCAGGGATGCTGCCATCCAAAGGGATGTCCTTTCTTCTTCCCCTGCTGGCAGCTTTGCAGCCTATTTGTGATGCAGAGGAAATGGTGGGGATGTTCATGTTTTGGAGGGAGGGATTGCATTCACAATGGGAGCAGAAGCAGCAGGGATGGCCAGGGGAGAGGACCAGGGTTGCTGCCTGGGGTCAGTGCTGCTTTGGGGCTGGGCTCCTGTTGTGGGATTTGCTGCCAATCCATCATGCTGTTCTGAGGCGAGTGATGGGAGACGTTAGCGCAGTGCTTGGGAGAGGCTGTGCAGCACTCCCCCTGGTTTAAAGGAAAAAAAGCCTTTTGGGAGCATCACTAGGGAAAAATTACCTGAATCCTTGGCAGATGCCGTTTGGTTACATGCAGCAGCTCAGATCTTGTGGAGCTGAAAGCACTGCCGATCGTTTTCCTCCTCCCTGTGTAACATTGCACTTCCACTTCACATCTTCCCTCCCCGGAACACAGCATCCCTGTGACACAGAGTTTTCCAAATGGGATACATTTCTCTCAAATTGCTCTCAAATGTTCCTACCAAGAAATTGGGATACTCCTTTTGCCTGTGTCCCTGCAAGGCTGCCGGCAGTGTGGTGAGCTCAGCAGGGTGGTGGGTTGGTCCTGGCTTGGTCCCCATAAATACAGTGTCTTCCCCGAAGAGGGGTCAGTGCTGGGGAGGTGCTGTGGACACCTTTCCTGGTCCTGCCCGAGCCATCCTCTCTGGCTGGCCTCCACGCTGTGGTTTGAGTGCTGTGCCCAGCTGAAATAGGCAGCTCAGTGGCCAGATGCAGCCCAGAAAGGTCACATCTGGAAAGAGCATTTGAGCTGCTCCTGGGGATGAACCCATGTGCACCGCAGGGCTGAGCCAGCTTTTCCCTGCTTGCAGGAGGGGTCCCTGTGCTTCCTGGGGATGGGAGGGTTTGGGAGGCAGGCAGGCAGAGGTGACTGGGGTGAACCCACAGAGCTTGGAGAAGCTTGAGTGAAATGCCAACCACATTCTTTGCTTCTACCCCTCGTGCTTTCCTCCTGGCTCTATAAATAGGCTCCTTCTTAAATGGGAGGGGAAGGCATCACTTTGATATCAAATCTAGTCCATTAAAAACAGAAGATGGAGCAGTTTACCTCCTCTGAGCCCACCTGTCAGTGTTTGCAGTTTTACTGTCATATTTTCCAACATTTTCCCAGTGTTTTCCTCTTCTCTGTTGCTGTACACAGAGGCAGAGGAAACTTGCCTGTGCAGAGGAAAAAGTGAACCAGGCTTTCTCAGATGTTCACATAAACAGCCTGAAAGAGCTTTACACATTGATCCCACGTCATTTTAGTCATCGGAGGTCTTGTTTACAACTGTAGTGTTCTTAAAATAACCAACAATGCAGAAGCACTGCAGACCTTCTGTAAGCATAGATCACCTGGCTGCCCTAAGAAAAAAATTTCTGCAGAAAATTGTAAGTCCCAAAGAATATCGGTTTTATTTTGGGGTGGTTTGTTGTTGTTTGGGGTTTTTAAATGTGAATGTTGTCTTTAGGAGGAGATGGTGCCATTTAAAAATGCTAAATGAGTGTAACAGCCCTAGCACCCTCTGCATGTCTCCTGGCCTTGTTCTGTGATGCTCATTAATATTTGAAACCTTTGGTGCGTTAATCCTTTACAGCAAAGCTGTTAGCCTGGGAAGGCTGCAGCTATCTGAAACCCCTCGGGATAGGCTGATAGTTCATAGGGAGGGATTTTAGGGGTTGATTTGTTTCTTTTTGCAGGTGAGTTTGAGTGTAGGGGGATGAGAGGGATGTGCAGAAGGCACCAGTGTGGTGGTGCTGATAGGGGGTTGTGTAGCTGCCTGCCCTTGGCAGGCTCTTGCAGGGCTCTCCTGCCATCCCTGCAAATCACGCATGGAATTTCTTGTTTGCTTCCCTTGTTTGAAGGCAAAAACTAAACCAGCTTTGCCAGAGAGGACTGATGAGATGGGTTCAGATAGCCACGACAGCAGTGCAGCAGGGAGGATTGATTTGGGGCAGCACTAAGAATTCTCTAAAGTGTTCAAGCTATTAACAAATTGTAGGAGTAGCCATCCTGGAGTGTGCTGGGGTCCTGCCAAAATCTTCGTGTGTCCAGCAAGCTGCTGGCAGGTCCCCTGCTCAGTGATGGCAGAGAACATCTGTGGTAGAGCATCACCCAGGGGTGGGCAGGGACACTGCTCATCTGCCTCAGCCACATCTGCTTGCCCCAAAACCCCCCAGTGGGGAGGGTGACACAGGAATTTTTAGGAACAGTTTTGTTTCAGTTGGAGGAAACGAAAAAGGTCAGAAGGCAAATGGAAAAGAAATATAACATCTCTCTCCAAAAATACAAGGTAAGATGGTGACGTGATTACGACATGTTTGTAATCAGCTGTCACACTGAAAGGAGGCTCTATACTCCATCTGGAGTATAGAGCATCAGCATTACATGAAAGAGTTTAATTTCATTAGGCAAATTAGCATGTAATACGTGTGGGAAGAAATCACACTTCTTTAAATGTATTTGTTTATTTACCATTACACACATTGTGTTGGTTTAAGAGATGTATTTAAGTCAAAGAAAATATGACGCAGAAGGTTCAGGGTGCGTTTGATGAACAATGGGCTGGAGGTTGTCAAAAAAAAAACCCTAAAGTGGCAAATCTGGCACGTGCTGAATCCATTCCTTTCTGTGCAGGAAGAAAAATAACAATCTATTTCACATCCAGCCTAACTCTTTCACAATCTGCATTGCTCAAAGCTCGAGTCATGGCCGGCAGCAGCAGGGATGTTCGTCTGTTGAGACACTCTTTTCAAGCAAAGGTAAGTCAAGTGGTATGCTGCCAAGCTCCCGATGACCGTGTGGTCGATACAGTGGGTTCGAAGCAATGTTGTCTGTATCTTGATACAGGGCTAACTAGTTTTCCCTGGCAAATAGCAGTGTGCAGCATCTGGAACACACTGAACGGTTTTTCCATTTGGGCCAGGTCTACTCATGGTGATGGTTTGGCCAATTTTGCCCCAGAAGGCTAAAATGAGTCGTTTTACAGCATTACCGATTACTGACTCAAGGTGGTGATGCAAACAGTGCAAAATTTGGATCTCATCTCAACATCTTTGTGTTAGCTGACCAGTTAAACCTAAACCAGCAATTATCTAATGGGGAAAATCACACAGATCAAGACAAGTGGATTATAAAACTAGCCACCATCATTGGTAAGAGTCCCAGAGGAATTTTTGACCCATGCTGTGGCTAAGGGCCATGGACTTGTACCAGTTATCAAAAAAGGAGCAAAAGGCTGGCAAGAATTCAGCTTTCATCTGCATCAGTAAATACCTGCAGGTCAGCAGAAGATGTATTTATAGTTGTAACCACATGAAGCAAGAAAGCGTTATACTTGCCCTGTATTTTTCCATGAAAGAGGTGAAGTAATTCAGGGTTGGTGAATAGATCACTGTTCTTGGACCTTCTTTTTTGACCCTGATTCCCTTTATATAACAGTCTTCTGTTCCTCCTGTGGATATGTTGGGGTTTTTTTGTCAGGAAAGTTATTTTTGGAATGCTGGTTTATAATTGATGTTAAAGCATGCAAGAAGGCTTTTATATGTATTCTGTGTGCTCACACTTGTTTTATGTAATTGCCACCAAAACTCAGCCCACTTCCTTTCAATTTACTTTGCATATTTACATCTGCTTTTGTTTCCTTCCCATTATTAAATTGTTCCAAACACATTGTTGGAAATAAGGATTCCATTCAAAGTCCAAAGCTGCAATAATATCTGTTCTATTTGTTCAAAAGTAGAAAGTTAATTGTCACATTATGTCATCTACTTAGGCTTTTTCTATTCTGAGGGGGAAAGCTAGTGAGCTGTTTTAACATACTTGCATCCACTCAGAAAGACAAAGTTATGAATGAACGTATATTTAGCACCTATTCTGCTTCCCCTTAAACTCAATAGGAGAGGGGTAGAGTAGGGAAAGAATCCTTTCTATTCAGTTTATGGAAACCTAAATCTGGCCTTCCTACAAATAAAGATAAGCAGTCCCAGTCATAAAACTACTTATGTAGGGAAATAGCTGAAATTTTACCAGATAGTGACATCACAGCATAAGGCTGCATCATTCCTACATGAGAGTGCTCTGGCTATCTGCATTTTAGATGCAGGAATTGAAATGCATCCTGGCAGAGTGATGTGGAGACTGGAAACTTTTGCTAGGAAGGTGCTGCTGAATAGAGGCATGTTGTCTTCACATCATTTTGCTACTTCTTGGGATAAAAAAGAAATAATAAGGCTAATTTTGAAGTGGGAAGAGATACAAGGTCTTCTTGCAAAGGTAGTTCTTTCGTTACTGTAAACCATACTAAGACTGGGATGCTTGCCAATATCATTCTGCTCGTAAAATCTTGTTTAGGCATACAATCAGGTTGGCCTTGCCTTTCGGAAGTATTGAGCATGTAGGTTTTCAAAATCCAATATGGGCTTCAGAAGCCTTAAAAATCTTTTAAATTCTAAGCTTCTGTTTAAATGCCTTAAAGCCTGAGCCTGGAAATTAAATGCACCTTACTCCTACTCAGAGGAATGCCTCTTTTGAACAAAATCAGGTTCCATAACCCACATTTGGATAAGCCATGGAAGCTTGTGGTGTCAGTGACTCATCCCTGGGGGTGAAGAGTGCTGGGGTTCGTATTAGTTTTCTTTAAGGGATATTTTTACCCTTGTTTTGTTCCTCAACTGAAGAGCTTTTTTGTGAATGAGATAATCTGTTATTTTCAAAACTACAACTAGGTACTTTTTAGGTTGTTGATTTGATGCCATTTTTGGTACCCATTATGTCTTTCCTGTAACGCATTCCCAGATCTGAACAGATACTCTCCAACATGTGGTAAAGTAATTTTGTCTCTGAAGTGTATATAGATCATTACAGGCTGCATCCCAGAGCAGGTGTCCATGGATGGGGATGACCATTTTCCATCTGTTTGTTTTATTCCCTGGCTTATTTGTCACTACTAAATGATTGCTGCAGTGACAGAACTCTCCAAGTATGCATTACTGAATTTCTATTTTGGCTGGGAAGGAAGATGATAGCCCTTCGGCATGGACACAGCCAAGGGAAGACAAATATGAACAAAGTGGGGTTTTCAGTTCCCACATCTCTGCAAGACTGGGTTTTTAGTATAACCTCGTAAGGCTTAGTAATGGCTCAGCTGCAAAGCCAGCTAGGGGAGAAGTGAATTAAGTAGGAAGAAAGGTGGAATTGGGGTGGCCAGGAGAGCTCTGCAGGTGCAGCCGTGCCCGGGGAGCAGACAGGGGATGGCCACAGTAGCTGCCTTCTGTGCTGCCAAGGTCCATTCCTGCCAGTGATCCGTGCTGCAAGAAGAAGCTGCACTGAGGAAAGGCAGGGACTGTGAACTGCATTTGAAGTCCAGGTGAAGGCAGTGCACATGAGCTCACACCAATCAAGTTCAGCTCAATGTGTTTATTAAGCTAGGCTGATGAGGGAAAATTTTATTACCAAGTACTACTTCTTTCTTGGTTACCAGTACTGAGTCAGATAATAGCAAAAGCTTAACTTATAAAGTCTATTTTTATCCTATTGCTCAATTCCATTTAACTATAAATGTTCCACGGTCTTAAATAAATCCCATCAGAAACTGAAGTGCTGCTATAAAAGCATGGCGTTATTAAGGGTTCATCCTGATTCCTTGTCCATCAAAGCATCTGGTGCTCCCAGAGTGTAGGTAAGAGAGAAGAAAGTTACCAAAATATTTACCTGATTTAAAGACCAAACCTGTCAATTAATGGTTTGACGCACTACTGAGATGATCTTTAAGGTCTCTTCCAATCCAAACCATTCTATGATGGGGCTAGAGTTTACCAACAAGTCTAGGCAGGCCACGGGCCTGTCTGGCACAATGCTGCAGAAGCCGTGGCTCAGTGCAGCATTAGGGCCAGGAGATCAAGAAGCACAGGAACTGGAGCCAGGCTGCTCTTAATTTTAGTTTCCTGACTCAGTGCTGCCTGGAATGATAAGGGCTGGGAGGTTTCCCACTGACAGCTACAGGCTCCCAGTGGAAACTGCAAAGCAGCTAAGAGAAGCCTGAACTCTCTCCCATATCTCAGCACTCCCCTGGTGCTCGGGGTGATGGTGCTGGTGTTGCAGAGTGATGGGAGCTCTTTGCCTCTGGCATTCATCTGTAACTCGCAGACGTGTATTTCTGCTTCCAGAGGTATGCTTTTAGTAAAACTTAGATGTTTAGGAACTGTAGCATAAAGGTTGATCTCTGTGCAGCGGCATTCTCTGTGATGCTCTTCCATCGTAAGTGTGAAAGATGACGGGGTATCAGGAGGGCTCTGAAGCTGGGAATGGGCGCTAGGAGCAGCTGTCTCATGCTGGTGGCCAGCACCTCTGCCAGGAGAGCAGGGAAATGAGGGAGCTGTGTGCTCTGGCACACTGTGTGTTGGAAATGAACAGCTCAAGGGAAAAATCACTGTGAAAGGTGTTTGCACAAAACACCTAGAAGCCTTTCGGGCATTTTTTGGGATGGTTACAGGAAGGTACTGGGGAAAAAAACCCTGTGGGTTGGAAATGTATTTCCAACTATTTTTAAAGTAAACAAAATCCTTCTGAAGTTGTGGGCTTGTTGCATAAATTGTGCATTTGACAGAGTAAGTGGTGGGATGTTATGGTAATTACTAATGTCCCTTGAATATTTGGTTAACCACTGTATATAATCCCACATGCAGTAGCCTTTCTAGGGAGAATTTATATCTACACTTTGGGCAGGATTAACTGTTACTCTCTTGTTTCAGCAATTTTTCAATTATTTGATTCTAGCACATGGAGTTTTCCATTTTGGGAGGAAAAATAAAAGGTGTCCTTTTGTCATCTAACTTTTCAAAACAAGTTCCATCCTGTACCTGTGTGTGCTGAGCTGTGAGGTGACTGCCTGGGCACTGGGCAGGAGAGGTGGGAAAGCTGTACCAGCTGAAGACCCTTGCTCTGTTGCAGAAGAGATTTGACGTCTTTCTTCCCTAGACTCAGGCACACAGAAAATGCATTAGAGCAGTGCTGAACCCTGGGTTTCAGGTCAGATTCTTGCAGAGATATTAATGTTTGAGAAGGTACCCAGCCCTAATCTGCTTCTCCTACTGGCATCTGAAAGATATCCATCCTGTCCCTGCAGTTTTGCTTCAAGTGGTTATTTTAACCTCACCTTCCTGCTCAGTTCTTCCTAGGAAAGTTCACCTTGGTTCAGCACCACGCTGTGTAGGCTCAAGGCAGAAAGGTGATCTGCTCTCCCTAAACTCAGTTTTCCTCTGTGGTGAATGACATGTCCTTGGGCTATCAGCCTTGCTTTGCAAGTTTGAAATATTGCTTGAGATGCCAGCATACGCTCTTAGGTGACTGCCTAAATTAGAGTTTTCCTTTGGTGTATTAAAATATATAGAGACCTATGCTTTCAGAAGAGTTTCTAGTCTGGATCAGCTTCCCTAGTCTTGGTCTCTAATAGTATCAGTACCTCTCTGCTTAGCTTTACAGAATGTGTCCAGCGGTTGTTATTCGTTTTCAGCTCATTTATTGCCTGGGGGGGATGCTCATCTTATGCCTCATTACTGAGGCCATACATATCTTGCAGTATTCAAGCCAGATCTATCCAATGGTGTGGCTTGTGTGAATGCTGAGCGCTCTTCCCGCACTGCCTTGCTCATCTTCTTTCTGCTGATATTTCTCCCCCATTTTCTCACTTTAAGACAATTTGCCTCGTAAACACACTCAAGCATCACCAGTGCAGCTCGTCTCTGCTGTTCTGATAGCAGAGGAGGAAGCAGGCTCTGCAATTGCTGTCTTTGATACCTTGTTTTACAAGGCATTAACTCCAAATAGAATAACACATTGCAGCTACATGGCAAAGAAATCCTTATAAGCAAGTTAAAGTAAGATCTTGCTCATTGGAGTACAATTTGAAAATGTCAGCCATAAGCCTCTGCACTCTCCTGTATACAATAAGTCCAGGTCTAGTTTCCAAAAATGACTTTAAATACAAATGAAATACATATTTCACAAAGGATAGGCCTTTTTGTAATCTGCAGAGGTTATAAGGGCAAACTTCAACAAGCTCTCAAATGTAGGAACCATTTGAGAGGACAATTGTAGGACAAATATTGTAGGACAATAGTTCTGGTGCCTTTTTGGGTGTAGAAACAGGGTAGCAGTATGGTGTGAGGCACTTTGGTATTTAGATATCTGCAAGAGAGTAGCCCAAATATTTTAAAATGTATATAATTTCTTGGTTTAATTTCCATCTTCATATGTCCACTTGAAGGCTTCGAGCTTTGGCTCTTTATATTGTTCAAGAGCCAGTCAGCTAAAATGCTACATATGCTAATCACGCTCTGCAGTGTTAACCAGGCATAGGAATAGTATCGTTCCTAATCGGTGCAAGTAAATATTTATCAAATGCAAGAAACAAATATTGCTAAATCCACATATTTTCATACCACTTGGAAAAAGAAATGGCCTTCCCTTTGGTAAATTGGCAGTGCACAGAAATCTGCTTTAAGGGAAATTCTCTCATTGGAGATAGCACAAGCTTCCTGGACAGATTGCTTGATAATCCAAATTTAATCAAGGCCAACAGCTGAGTATTTCTGGCAGAAGAGGGGATGGAGAGCAGGGGCCAGACCACAGATAGCAGCTTTGGAGTCTGGGAACTGTCTCTGGATGGGGACCGTGGTGGCCATCATCTGAGCAGGGCAGATGGGAAAAAGTGTTTAGCTCCTCCTTAGCCTTCCCATATGTGCAGGAACCTGTTCTGTTGCCCAGCCAGCTCCTCTGGCAGCCCTGCCTTCACATGCCCAGGAGATGGGTTAAGAACCATTGCAGTGTGACATAACTTCTTGAGAAGCTAAAGCAAACAACAGGGTATTACTTTGTTTGCATTGTAAGTGGGCTGGCGAGAATGAGTTTGACAAGGGTTTTAGCAGACAAGATGTGGTAAACTGAGCGGAATGAGCAAAGCATTTCCTTATGGAGACATGGTGCATAGGAAAGATATACAAAAATTGGTCTGGGTGAGCCTGAAAGGAGTGCCAGGGATGTGTATGTAAGAGATGGTATTAGAGTCTGATGAGACCAGGGCTGGATTTTCAAAGGAGGAGAAAGGAGTAGATTTGCAGATGGTAAAAATGTTTATATCCAGGCCAGAGAGACCTCTGATGGCTCCCATTGGCTTTGGGCTTGCTCCAAGATACCCAAATCTGATGAAGGAGCGTAAGGAGCTACGGTTTTGAGGGATCTCAGAGTTGGTAAGCCTCAAAAACAACATTTTAAGCAAGTGAGGTGGGGTAGCTGTGTGTCAGAGCGACAGAAGGGACACCATGCGTGACCAGGTCAGCCTGGACTTCTTAGAGCTGTAGAGCCTATTCTGGAAGGACAAAGAGGTAAGGAAATGGAGGAATTCAAAGTTATCCAACTCGGAGTGCTTGAGCGGAGGAAGAGGTGGGGAGGCTGCTGGCATGGGCAAAGCAGGAGGAAGGGAGCTTGGAGGAACAAGAGGATCCATTCGTTGCACATGAGTGCTCTGCACAGGTCAGCATTGCCCACCCGCTCTCACTCCTGCCATCTTGCACATCTCCATGACATCTGGCACTGTGCTGCATCCTTGCTAACATTGGCTGGCGGGTGCCAAGGCCATCTGGGATGTGTCCCAGGGGTGGCAACGGCTGCTGTGGCCAGAGGACAGTGCAGGGGGCTGGGGACAACTGCTTTCCACTACTGCTTGCATCAGCTGAGTAGACTTTGGTTTCTACGCCTGTCAACCTGTAGCCTTTCATCAGCTCCAACTCCAGCCATAAAGTTTAAAATCTGTTGTGGCTCTCATTCGGTACAACCCCATGCCACTCTTTCTACCTATTTCCAACTTACTTTCATAAAAATAGCAAGTTCACAGTGAATGCTGGGGTTCAGGTACATGTACAAGGGAACTGCTCTGAACTAAGATGCACACAAAACCCAGCTGTGAGGGTGCTATGTCACTTGGAGTAGACATCCACACTCTTTAATGGGAGGCAATTCTACACACCCAGACACCACGCTCACAGCTCTGTGTCAGACTACACTGGATTCTCAAAAGTTGTGATTACTCAACAGAAAATATTGCAACAATTTCTAAGCAGCTCTGGATTCTGGGTTGGGTGCAGGAAGCTCATTTACATTTAAATACCCTTAAGCCCCAGAAAGACTTCAAATTCTTCATTATCTTTGGAAAATAGTTTGTGTTTCTTTTCTATGCCTCAAATATTATTCTCTTATTTACAACTGGCTCTTGTGGTTTCACTGCAGGGCTTCTCATTCACAAGCTGATCCTTTGCATGTTGCTGCTTCTTTCCTAAGCTTGCCTCCTGTTGCAGAAGTCCACCTATTCTTCCAGTCATTTGTCAGGTACCTCTGTAAACTCTTTCACTGAGCCATGGTATGTGAAAAACATCACAGATTTTCCTAAATCTTTCAAAGACCACCTTATCTCCACCACCTTTTCCTGTTTTGGTACTGCTTGTTGTAGCCTGTGGAGTAGCAGTCTGCAGTTACACAGCTATGGGTGGAGTGTTTACCATGGCGGCTTATTTGTGATATGTTTGGATTTGCCAGGATGATTCCATGTTAGCAGGTTTTTTTCACAGCTGACCTTTAAAGTCCAAAGGCCTTATTTATGAATGACTCAGCCTACTCTCAGTGTGGCTGAAGATTACAGTATGCCAACAAAAGCCAAAGCATAGTTCTCCCATGTAACTTTTTGAGAAAGCAGTGGTTGCCTCCAGCATTCACCAAGGGACCTTTCCCTTTGTGTGCAGGAGGAAAATAGGGCAGGCTACAATAAAAGGCATTGTTGGTCCCAGCATGCAAAGAATGATGATCCAAGAACTGAAATAATAGGAAAGTGTCAGGAGGGAATTTAGTTCACAAACATGTCAGGATAGCCTTAGGCTTACTCAAGTTTTGATTCAAGCTTCTCATTCTTCTAAAATTCTTTCCAGGCCAAAAAGGATTTAGTTGCAAATCTTCAATCATTCAGCTTTTCCCTAGGATAAGTGTTTGAGGATGGTCTTGCTGTGTTGCCATTTCAGCCACTGGTTCCTCAATGATACTAAACCCTGGGGAACCACATAGTATGTACTCCTGTGCTATGATTAGGATCTGTCTCTTCAAATTCCATCCTCGAGGTCTCTGCAGGAGAGGCCTTCTTGCTTTGTGTCCTGGGGAGTATCTGTCACAATAGACAGCAAGTATGACCAAGTATCGCACCCAGTGTATACATAGCAGGTTATAAGCTACTGCTTCTATGGATCTGGTTTCCAGACCAGAATATTGCCTGACAGCTGTGCTTACAAATGGTTGCAAACAGAAGAAAACTGGTCTTGTTCTAATATACCTAGAGATATGCTGCCAGAAAAAAATGTTAAATGATGTATTTTTTCCTCTCTTGCTAGTTCTATTGGGATGTTGCCCAGCTGAACTGACAACAAAGTAATAGTAGTAGCATTAGCAGTAGTAGTAGTAGTAATAATAATAAACCCCCACATATTGTTAGTTTTCCCCCTAAACCTCTTTTTTAAAATAAAGTCTCTTTAAAAAATCAGATTATATCTCTTTTCCCCCTCTTCATCCCTACTAAAAGCCCCCAGGAGCTAATGCCAGGCAAGAATCTGTGGTAGCAGCTAAACGTAAAAACGGCGTAATTTATGTGCCGTGGCCCAATCAAATATAATTACAAACCATGTTCACAGTGCTGCAAATTACAGAGCACTTCACCAGTGTGGGAGATGGTACATTGCCTATTGTGATAGATGATCCCACACCTAAAATTGACTGGCAGCTTTTATAAAATAGCAAGGCATCCCTTTTGTGCCTGGCTGATGAAGGATAGATGGTCTTTTTCACCTTCAAGGAAGGTTCACATCGGGCTTTATTTGCAGTAGTTTATGTGCATATGAATTATTTGTATCAAAAGAGGAATGTATATGTCATTTGTTGGTGAACTATACTGCATCAAGATGAAGAGAAATGTTTAACTATTTCTTGCATCAACAGTAGTACCAGCTGTTCAATAATTTCTCTTTCTTTGATAATGGTTACCATTTTCATTAGCTCTAAGGCTCCCTTCTGCTTCTGTGGCCCTGTAAATTCATTTATACCTGCTTTTAAGGACTCTCTGCTCTTACAGAGCAGTGCAGCAGCTGCAGAGGATAAACGAGAATCAAAGTGCTATTAAAGAGACAAAAAGAAAAGAGCATAACACAAATTAATACTCTTTAATTTTCATAATATTCTTTTTAACCTTCCTCCTCCTTCGAAGTTCATGTGTAAATTGGAAGGTTATGCATGACTCAAGGAGAATGATGGATTCTGTCTTACCCTTTCTTTTCTCCAGTAGCCTATTTGTTCATTGGTGAATACAGTTGAACACTGTTCAGCTTATTTTGTGGCTTAATTAAGATAATCTAAGCATTTTGTGCAAGCAGAAGGTGGAAAAAGGGAAATATAACCACACTTTTCAAGAAGAGGAAAATGGATGAGCCAGGGAACTACAGCCCTGTCAGCCTCACCTCTGTGCCTGGCAAAATCTTGGAGCGGATTCTCCTGGAAGGCATGCTGAGGTACATGAAAAACAACAAGGTGGTTGGTGACAGCCAGCATGGCTCCACTAAGGGGAAATCCTGCCTGACCAATCTGGCGGTCTTCTATGATGGGGCTATGGACCTGATGGACAGTGGTAGAGCAGTTGGTGTCATCTACCTGGACTTGTGCAAAGCGTTTGACACTCTTTCCCTTGTCTCTAAATTGGAGAGACATCAATTTGATAGGTGGACCACTCCATGGATAAAGAACTGGCTGGATGGCCACACGCAAAATGTTGTGCTCAATGGCTCAATGTCCAGCTGGAGATCAGTAACGAGTGGTGTCCCTCAGGGACCGGTGTTGGGACGGGTCTTGTTCAACATCTTTGTTGGTGACATGGACAGTGGGATTGAGAGAACCCTCATCAAGTTTGCTGATGGCACCAAGCTGGGTGGTTCAGTCGATACACTGGAGGGAAGGAATGCCATCCAGAGGGACCTTGACATGCTTGTGAGGT
>JANRGW010017472.1:935-25268 GCA_024733675.1 Psilopsiagon aymara
CCCGATCCCCCCATCACCACCACCACCTCCCCCACACACCTTCAGGCCGGGTCTCCCCGCTGCCGCCGCACCGCCGCCGCCATGCAGCCGCCACCGGGAGCTTCCCGGTTCTAAGGATCTCGGTGGGAAGTCTCCGTGATCAGGTAAAGGAGCGGGCCCCTGTGCTCGCACCGGGGTGGGGAGGGAGGATCTGGCTGCGGATCCGGTACTGCCTCTGGGGATCCCCATCCGCTTAATGGGGATCCCTCCCGGTGGGGGGTGGGGGGGGTATCCCGGTGCGTCTCTCCCCTTCCCCCCCGCTTGGCTGAGGCTGCCGTGAGCCCCGGAGGCGCAGCGCTGCCCCCGCCGCGGTTCCGGATCGTGGCTTTGCGCCCGTTTTTCCCGGCCTTGGCGGTGCTGGGTCCTGCCGCGTGTCTGGTAAGGGCCAGGCGTAGGTCGTTGGGGCGGAGCTTTGTTAATTAATTTGTGTAAGCCTTGGGGCGTCACGTTAAAATAGCTATTTTTTAAAATTCTAATTTTGTTCTTTTTTGTTGTTGTTGTTGAAATGGCTCGATGCCACAGACAGTTGCGTTGCTTGAGTATACACGTGTATTGGTAAGGCTGGAGGCTTAGGGACGAACGCAGGCGTGCTTCCTGGGGAAGCTGTGGCCACCCCATTCCTGGCAGTGTTCAAGGCCAGATTGGACGGGGGTTTGAACGACTTGGTTTAGTGGAAGGCGTCCCTGACCGTGGCAGGGGAATTGGAACTGGATAGTCTTTAAGGTCTCTTCTAATCCAAACCATTTTATGATTCTGTGATTTAATCTCTGCACCCAACTGCGGTCTGGCCCGTGCCCGGTTCCTACTTGCGTCAGGCAATTTGTATGGTTCCAGGCTTGGGAAGTGGTGTGGTGAGTCTTCCATGTAGTGGGAAGGAGAGAGAATATCAGCAGGCTGGTCAGCTGTTGCTGGTTGAAAGTTAGAGCTTTACTTGGGTTTTTGTGAACAGGAGTGTTGTAGTGACACTGAAATGTCTGTTAGGACCTCTGTCTTCTCAGGGACTTTGTAAACCTTCCACCTCTGTATGACCTCATGCTCACCGTCAGCAGTGGGAAGATAAAGACTCTAAAAGTTTGGGAGAAACCTGATTGACATAGTACAATAGAAGCAGATGACACTTCTCTGGTGCTGTAATGAGAGGCTCTTACTGTCTGATACTCACCTTTCTGCTGCACAGGTAAAATGGTTCTTTTAAGGCTCAGCAAAGGAGATGAGGGCACACACTGTTCTCAGTACTTTCCTGTTTCTCATGGAAACTTGTTTTTGGCTGAGCAAGGCCTTTGCTGGCTCTTGCTCCTCTTTCTGGCACACTGATGAGCAGCCAGGATGTAGTGGTAAAGGTTTCCTTGTGCCTAAAGTCACAGGTCTGCTGACTGGTGAGCTAGTTTGTGAGTATGTGCTCCGTTTAAAGCAGTAGCCAAGGAAGTTAGCAGTACAACCTTGCTTCAGACCTGCAGTTCCATTTCCCATCTCAGGGTCTAATTTCCCATTCCAGGGTCTAATTCTTGTGCTGTCCTTGCACAACAGTTTCAGCACATGGAGCTTGTTAAAGGGCTGCTGGCTGACAAAGCTTTTGCGCCCAGAAAATCTGTGTGCTACTAATCCAGTCATGAAGAAGAGGCATGTTGCATGCCTGTTGCACAGAAGTGTTTTCCTTAGAATGCTGGGGCTCGAGTAGTAATTTGGCACCACCACAGAGGAAAGGGATGCAGTTGAATCATGCAGAATTAATTCTGGAATAGGTGTTAATACTGTATGTATCCACAAGATACTAGATAATGCAAGAGAAGAGATAGTAGCTAACAGAGCATTTGGACTGTGTTCATATGCTGCGTGCTGATATTCCTGTTATTATCAGTGTTTTTGAAAAGTAGGGGATAGTTTCCAGGTAGGTATTGTCTATAGGAGGCAACATTTTATGTACTGCCTTGTGATAATGATGGTTTGGCTTTCTGTACTGTAGGATAAAGTAGCCTGATGGATTTTAGTTTACTATCAATTAAATTTAATTAATTTATTTAATTATTTAAATGAAGCACTGTAAAAAACATACTCTACTATTCTGAAAATAGCTAAGTTTACTAAAATTTCATGGAGTACTTGGCTTTAGCAGTAGGTTGACTGGAGTGAAAATTACTATAACTTTTCACAGGGACAGGTGACGCCACCCTGAAGTTCCAGGAGTTGTTGCTGTGACAGATACACAGGCACAGGCATTATTTCACCTTCGGTGGAATCAAAGTAACCCTGCAAAGATTGTAAAACTGTGATTCATTTCATCACTTGTTCCTTCTCTCTGAACACTCACTTGACTTCTAACCCTGCTGTTGCTTGTGCCAAGAATACCCTGCTCTGGCCAGCAGGTTTCGGGTTTTTTGCTCTGATGCTGTTCAGAAATTGTGAAGCTCTTCTGGGATCTCCTTGCCTTCCTAAATTGCATTGTTCCTTGAGCCTCAGGCTGGCTGGTGCTGACAGTCCTTTTGACTGTGCATCTAGTTGCGTGATTCTTATGCACCATAATACATGACTTTGCCTCTCTTTGCCTTCCACATCACACATTTGTATGATGTTTAAAATTAAGCTTTCGTACAATGTTGTTCCCCTTTTATAATTCCAGTGAAAGATCAGGATCTTGACTTAAGAATAGTTTTGGGTTTTTGGTTTGGCAGCTATCAGCATTCTGTCTGGGGCCCTCTGTTCTTGTAGTGCTGCCCGTTATTGTCAGCCTTGGAGTGCTTCCCAATTTGGTTGTTATTTTGGGGCTATGAGTTCCAGACCCAGTAACCTAGTAATCCAGTTCCAGTGCCTGTAACCCGTGGGTGGTGTGCCTTGGGCTTACCTCCATACTGAGCTTGGGACAAGACCAAGAGCTTTTCCGGTGTGTGTTGAAGGTGTGACTTTGCAGAAGTTTGGTTTGTGTGAGTACATGTTGGAGAACAAACTTGGATAATTTCAGTTTGAACATTACTGAAATTATCTGTCCTCTGCTTCAAATAGGAATGCCCATGCATTGTGCAAACCTGAAGGAGGGGAACGCAGCACAACTGATTTTATTTTTCCCATGGTAGGAGCAAAAAATAGAGAATTACATCTAACCCTGCTTCTTCCACAGTATGTTCTCCTGATACATTGTCAGAGAAGAATGTGCTAGTGTGACAATTGGCAGTGGAAGTGACATGTACAAATACCTCTTAAAAATACTAAAGAGGGTGGACAGTGATGTAGGAATAACTCTGTTGCTTTCCACTGAAGCTCTGGGCATGCACACAGGGAAGCGGTTGTCTCCTCGCAGCCTGCTGAAGAGCTGCCTTGCAGAAGGTCTGGTTGCATCTGCTTTGGATTTGATATCAGGAAAGTTGCTTTTTCACTTGAGACACCAGAATTCTTCCTGTTGATGAGGAAAGTAAATCATCTCAGGCTTTTCTTTTTCTCCTTGCCTAACAAAGGGGGTGGAATCTGTGGAGATGGCGATAGGAAAAGTATTGGTTTGACTGGGGGGGACCTTAGGTGCCTTTTTTTTCCCATCACTTATGTGGATGTGTAGGAGCATTGCTGAAACAGGTCTGACGTCCCTCCTGGTCTTGTTTTCCATCCTTCACCCTTGGTGCCAGACCTGCCAGCCCCCACAGGCACATACAGGCTGTCTGCTCCCAATTCTGCAGGAACAGTAACTCTCCTTCGTGCAACCCAACAAATCCTCGTGCATTTCTGGGTGTATGGGTGGTATTTTGTCAAATTTAGAGATGGGGAAACTGAGAGATGGGGATGTCTTGAACCTTCATCTTCTGTATAAAAAACTTATATGGTTATTCTTGCAGTAGTTGGATTGTGGGGCATTTGTAGCAGTGAATGTTTTCCGTTGCTTTTGAAAAGTACCTTGTGGGTGTTTTAAATAAGTAAGTGTATTTTATGTGCAAAAATAACTGAGCTCAATAGGTACAAAATTTCATACTTTGACTTTTTCAGCAGCAGGTTACTGTTTCCAGCTTTTACCAGATTTTCAGTGGTTAGCTTTTGTCTAGTAACTTTAAAAAGTAGTATTTCTTATGTCTCTGCAGCATTTCAGCGGACCACTGTGTCTGAACCTGTGGTCTCTTCAGGTTGAAATATTTTCCCGGAACAGGCCTGAAATCTGCATCACCTTTCTGCCTTTGTGTCTTTAGGGGCTTAGTGTCAAAAAGCTCGTCTTCTGAAGTACCTGGATTTTTAAGGTCCCTTCCAACCCAAACTATTCTGATATTCTGTAATTCTATGATCTTTCAAGTGTTTAAACATTAATATTTTGACATTTTTTTTTAAGCAAATATGTGTTTTCTTTTTTGGTGTATGCTGCTTTGTTGGCAAGTGTTAAAGTGCTAGGCTCTTATGCTGATTATAAATCAGTTTCTGAATGTGGTAATTGAAAAAATGCAAATGTCTGTGGCTTCCAGAACTACACAATAACAGTAAACAGTGCATTATCACAGAGGTGGTTAGTGCAAGCTCATCCTTGGTGTCTGTCTGCTGATGGCAATGGACTTCTGCTGGGAATAAATTCAAGGATGCTCTTTTCGGACTCCTGGAGTATGCCCACCTCATGTGTCGGGTGTTGTCTGTTGTTAGCCTAGGCCTTTTCAGTGAAATGGAGACTTAATGACTCAATGAGATTCTTCGTAGTTGGGCTATGGGAAGCAAGTTGCAAACTAAAAATTTTTTAAATTCTGCAATATGTTACTTACATCAGTATCTTCATGTTTGGAAGTGCATAAAGATTAAAAAAGGTGTTCTATTGGGAAAGAATTTTTTGGTTTCTTTCTTTGTGTAAAATCTGTAATTACACCACCATAATGGCTCCTCTGGTGCAGATGTAGAAGCAATAGACACAGAAGAAATTAGTTAGGCATAAAGTAATCACGACAGTGGCTAACTTGGCTGTACAATAGCACAAGAATTAATGTAATGTAGTGGCTCCTGGAAGCAGTTTATTTATAGTGATGAGGCTCCCAGCTCCTTACATGTTTTTTCCATTAAAATGCATAGTGCTTTATTTTTAATGCTGCTCTGGACTAAGTGAATTTCAAGGGAGGTGGATTCTGGCCATTAGTTTAAGAGGTGGGGTGAGGGAGTATCCAAAGGGGTACAAATGTGGACAACACAACTTCTGCAGTGCATTCGGTTGTGCAGTACATTAGGCTGTGCATTCTGCTCTTGCTTGAGCAACCGTGAATCATTTTGCATCAGTCTATACCAGCTTGATAAAAGCAGAGCAAGAACAAAGTTAAGCCCATATATACCCATTACTGTAGCTTGTTTTGGAGAGTGAAGCTTTGGTCAAGGTGCTGTTTGCTCTTTTAATGGGGGAGGAATGTTGTCAGCAGCATTACTTTTGGAGAATGAGCCACCTTTGGGCCATTTGTCTTTGCATAAATAAAGAAAGGGTAAAATAATAGTAGAAACAATCATTGTACAAGGTCCTGTATGAGCAGCCTTGGTTGTCTGTGATAGTGGACAAGAGCAGGCTGTTCTTGTACTGGACTTCATGTTAGTTTTTTTTGCTTGAATATTTGGGGTTGGAAACTTAACTCCTTTGGAAGAGGAACTGGCCTCTCACCAGGCAGCTCTTGATCTCATGTTTGCAAGAGTTAATGAGAGGAGTGGGAACTCCATGTGTGGCTTTATCACGCAGTAAACAGCAGAAAGGCTTGCTTCAAGAGTAGCATGTGACATGTATGTGTGGTCCTGGGGATGTAGAATATGGATATCTGGGTGCTGTTGAGTGATGTGGACACTTTTCTCCCCTAGCATTTCTGAACAACTGAATGGTTTTGCAGATGATACTGGGATGTGTAAAACCATGTTCTGAAACTTGGCAAAATGCCTTCCACCTCCATTTTTAAGACTGGATTTTTTCACTATGTCCTTCCACGCACCAAATCCTAAAAACAGGCTAGGTGGGAGCTGTCTGAAGGTGGCAGGCTTCAGGTAAGCATCTCCATGTAATGAGCTAGCCTGTTATGTGGAGAGGCTTATCTGAAGTGCTTGTTCAGTGCATGTGGTCAGAGAGAATGGTTGGATATGGTGACATGAGTCTCCTGTGCTAGGATCAGACTTCTTGAACTCTGAAGTTGCAACCTTGCTCACTTCAGAAAGTGTCTCTGCCTGCCTTTGGCAGCACTTCCTCCTGGTGGGCTACATTGTGGGCTTCTTTCAATCAAGAAGTGTTTTTGGTTAAAATAGGTTTTCACTTCTTACCAAGTGTTGTGGGGAAAAGCCCTGCAGCGGTACAGACAAAAGAGAATGAGTTACATTGGTTTTATTTTGGGAGTTAGCAAAGTGTCTGCTAAAATACATAATGGTACTGTTATTGCGTCTAATAGGAAGGTTTCTGTGTGCTCGATTATCATTTTGTTACATTTGAAGGCATTGCTCACCTTTGAGAGGAGGAGCAGGGGTGGGTTTCGCTATGGATAAAGGATGCACTGAGCATATGCTTGCAAAGATGAGACATACATATTTTTACATTTGAGTGCTGTTCTGTGGAATTAAACACCCTGGATATCACATCCCCTCCCTAGCCCCAAATCTGTAGTCTATATTTGGGGATTAAAACAGTCTGTACTGAGTTTTCCTGGAGTTTAGCTAAATAAGGCACAGTTTACGCATAGCATATTTTGTGAAACAGATTTGCATTTGCATAGGAGTATAAAAGTAAGTTGAACTGTTGCTAATTTGAGTTTTTCTAATAAGTTGGCATGTCTGACTCATATCTTCTCTCTTGTTTTGAATCAGAAGCAAATACCCGACGATGTGGCTGACATTTTTAATGCCCCCAGTGACAGTGAAGATTTTCTGGGGTTCCAAGACAATTCTTCCAGACAGAGGTTGTTGTCAGAAGACACCTGTGCTAATAATCATGATTCCCTGGAGCCAGGAAAAAAGGTAGGAAGAGATTGCTTTGGCCCAGTTGTGCTTTCTGGGTGCAGTAGTACTCTGAGCCTGTCTCAAGGCTGTGTAAGCTATTACTTGTAGCAAAATCCACAGTTTGCAGTTCTCATATTAAAAATGAATGCAAACAAACTTGCTTTATTTTTTAGGGTTCAGTGATTGCTTTTAAAAACTAATTATATAAAAAGGAAAATGAGTTTCACTAAAAGGCTAGTTTAAATGAAGCAAATAGGAAAGAGAATTATCCTGAGCTGGTAAGTTCTCTGACCACCTACAACAGTGGAAATGCATGATAATAGATGAGCATTTGTGAGTATGTGGACTTCAAGGTATTTCTTACAGAAATTTATCTCTGTTCTATTTCTGCACTAAAATCACATTTTAGCAGTGGTGACCTGCATAAATTACCAGTTCTGGTTGATGATTGTGAGATTTGCTGGATCTCTGCTCTCTTAATGGTGAAGTGGGCTAGATCAGCATAATGGTTTGTAACTCCTTAAGGGGTGCTGAAGACAAGGACAATGACTTGTGTTAGCAAAGGAGACAGAGAGAATGAAGCTTGTACGAGTATATACTATTTCTGGGCCTTTTTAGGCAAATGCCCTCAAGAGAGTATAGAAGCCTTTTGGGGATAGAGCCACAGTCTGCTATGAAGAAAGACAGTGGCTAAAATGTAGTGAAATGGGTTCTAAATTGCTTTGTAGTGTTGTTACTAGATGGGAGTACTAGTAACTTCGGAAAACCAGGAGGTAGCTTGCTCCTGTATTTGTGGCTTTGTGTGGAGCAAGAAGGTTCAGTGATGAGAGGTGGTGATGGAGCAGGAGCCTTATGCGGGAGGCTGAGCTTGGGACAGCTGGCACCTTACTTTATTTTTCTCTGCCTTGGTTTCTCAACTTGAGAGGTGGAGATTATGATAATGATCTTTGCTATAGAGCATTTTAAAGTCCTCTAATGAAAAAATGCTGTGGAAGTGTTAGGCACTGTTAGTTTCAAATGTGTTACTGGGAACCCCCGTAAGACTTGTTCCAAATTTGCAGCTGGCACTGCAGCATTCCTTACCATTCCTGTGTTTCCCTTGGGCTGAGAATTATTTTGAATCTCCATCAGTATTAACTCCTTTACCACTAAATGTTACACTAAACACACATTTAGAGCAAAGCAATGGGAAGTTCAGAAAAATTGGGCAGTTGTTGGGAGAAGAGACAAGGCGGTTGCCCTGCTAGGGGTGAATGGGATCTTGGTGCATCAGGTGTTCTCTTGGATGCTGATGTGCAAATGTACTAATAAGAAGCAACATCTGCATGTCTGCTTTTCCTTAGGGCTTTCTGCAGTTCTTCTTCCGTAATCTCTACGCTTTTGTGGAGTTTCAGGCATTTCTCCTGCAGTTATCCCTGATGCCTATTTTGCCTTGTGTAGACCACTTTTCATAGGTGCAACAGCGTAGAGCTAGGTGTGTTATTTTTAGTCACTTTAGCTAGCAAACAGTTTATTTCCCTCCTCCCTTTCATTGTGGAAAACCAGAATGCATAAGAACTTCGGTTTCCCTCCAAGAAATGCAATTTTACTTTAAAGTAACTTCCCTATTGTGTTTATTCCTTTCTCAAGCAGCTGCACTGCACCTATCAACAAAAGAATAAAGCAATTTTACTCAGAGAAAACTTATTCCAATTACCCATAATAATTTGTAGGAGATGTTTAAGTGAAAAAAACCAGCATATGCAGTAGCTCCCCCTTCCATTCCCCTCTAAGTTTTTCCACTCTTGTATTGTATCTGTTTTTTGCCAGACATTTAGTGGTGAAGAAGGGTGTAATTAAAGTCACGGAAGGGAGAGAATTGAAAGGAATAATAAAGTTATTTAGTAGGTGCATTGTATGAAAGGTCGTTTTGGTATCTCACATGAGAGGAAGAAGTAGCAGAAGAAAAGTGGGGAAATGAGTGTTACTGGCTTTCAAGAGGCAAGCGTGGTGTGAACATGAGTTGCGTTTCTACTGGGAGCAAGTGTTTCAGGAGCCTAATGGGCTAGTTGGCAGATTGTCTTCTACTAATTCTGACTGGGAGTAGGGAAATGCATTACTGATTTAGTAAATGCATTGTATGTAATTGGTATATAATGAGCATACTGTAAAGAGTGTTTTAATGAGACAGTTTCTTTTTCATGGGCAGAATTTTCACTTCCTAGTCTGTAGGCAGAAATTTGGGGTCTCTGTACCCTAGAATATGTTTGAATGATAAACTGCACCTCAGAACAGAGGTGAACAGTTGGAAGGTGGAGAGATATTAGTCAGGCTGTTCAAAGCTCTGTGGTTTTGTGTTGGTATCTGTTGCTTCAGTGATAGTGTACCAGCACAAGAAGGAACAGGTTCCATCTCAGAGACCCTAGAGTGCTGCTGCAGCAAGCACAGAGGAGAGGCTTTTCTGTTTTTTTTAACTGTGTTTGTGGTTCATATTTTCTTCCATTTGTCCAGGATTCAGCACTAACAGTTATGTTTGTCCTTCTTAGTAACTGGTGCAGTGCTGTGTTTTGGCTTCAGTCTGAGAACAATGCTGATAACACACCGATGGTTTAGTGGTTGCTCAGTAGCGCTTATCCTTATCTAGGACTCTTCAGTCTCTCATGCTCTGCCAATGTGGAGGGGCACAAGAAGCCAGGAGAGAGCAGAGACAGGGCACCTGACCCATGCTATACCACAGCACATCATGCCCAGTATGTAAACTGAGGGGAGTTACCCAAAAGGGCAGATCACTGCTCGGGTCAGGCCGGGTATTGGTCGGCAGGTGGTGAGTGATTGTATTGTGCCTTACTGCTGGTTGGTTTTTTTTTCCCCTTCCCTTTTTGGTTTTATATTCTCCCTTTATTGTTTCCCTTATTATTATTATTATTAGTGGTAGTTTTGTATTGTTCCCTAGTTGTTGGACTGCTCTTATCCCAACCTCTGGGGTTTGCATTCTTTTGATTCTGCTCCCCATTACACCAAGAGTTGGGAGGAAGAAAGGGGGAAGTGAGTGAGAGGCTGCATGATTCTGAGTTACCTGCTGGGCTTAAATTATGACATCATTCAAGGCCTGTTTTTAGATCCAGAAGAAAACATACAGCACAGCATGATAATTTACACATCAAAAAGCGAATAGTTTATTTTCATTGGGTAGTACTGAAGAAGAGGAGAAAGAGGCAAAGAAGAAGAAAATTTCCCCCGCAAGAAGCAGCTCAGTTAAAGTCCTGTGCTCAAAGTGAGGGGGAAAAAAGATAAGTCCTAAGTTAAATAACTTAGTGCTGAAACTGTATGTCTTCTGATTTTTTCTTTCAACAGGCTTTGCCTGCAGAGTGCTTTCTCTTTGGGGTGTGTGCCATCTAATTGGTATCTTCTTGAACCTCAGAACCTGTTTATTGTGACTGTGAGACTACTGTGTATCTGACTGTCTCTCACAGCTATTGGCTGCTGTTTTTACAGGGGGTTCAGTTTCAGTCCAGATACCTCACTGAAGAGCTGCAGAGGATTTTTACAGAGGACACTGATTCTGAAATGGAAACATTTGAAGGCTTTGCTTCAAGTGAGGTGGATGTGAATAAAAAAGGAGTTCTGGTAAGGCAGTTACCTATGTGTGAATGTATATGTTGACTTCTGTTTTTTTCAGTCCCTTCTGTGTAAACCTCCTGTTCTAGTAGGAGTGTTTCTCATACACTGTGATGTTCTTTCTTCATGCTGAAGAAAAATATTTTAAAAGAGATAAAAAGCTTTATTTAGTGTAACATCACATATTAGACATGAGGACTTCTTCCCCAGCTTGTAGACTGTGCTGGGCAAGAATGTTCCTTTGAAGACACCATGTCTCTATCAGGCTATTAATGTGTAGATCTTGTATTGGTCTGCACAGGGAGAAGTGGTGTACTGTGAACTTTTAAACATTTGTTGGCTTAGGTGAATTTATGACTGTGCCTTTGGGTGGTGAGGCTGCTGGCTAGAATTAGTGATTTAAAAATGACCTTTTTTGTTTCACAGCCAATAATGTAACATGGGATTCTTTCTGCCTTTAGGTAGTAGAGTCAGATTTGAGTGATGAAGAACGTGAGAATTTATTGGGGAGAGAGGAAGAAGAGGAGGAAGAGGCGAAGAAGAAAGTTTCCCCCAAAAGAAAAAGCTTCGGCCTCCGTGTTGCCTTACAGTTTCCCACCAGAAAGTCATCTGAGAAAAAAGTTCCTGAACAGGAGTTTTCTAACTTGCCTCTAGAGGAAAGTGAATCCCTCACACCTCATTCAAAAGAAATAAGCTGTAAGTGGTGGGATAAACTAGAGGGCTCTGCTTCAGAGTCTGAAGAAGACATGAAAGAAACACAGGAGGAAAGTTCCAATGCTCTGCTTAAAAGAGCCATGAATATTAAAGAAAATAAAGCCATGGTAAGATTTAAGAGCTGTGGTTTGTCCACTGACATTTACATCCTAATACTTAGCTTCAGCACAGTTGAATGTTGGGGTCCTTGCTAGTGCTGTACTGGGACTTTGGGAAAATCTCATGGCCGTTTGTGTTTGAGTTTTTCTGCCTGGAAAGACCCTAGAGAACTAACAGCATCCAGACATTAACCCCTAAAATAGCCTCAAGTAGGACTAACCTGCTAAGACCAGAACTGAACCAGTCATTTTGCATGTGGATGTGAACAAAGTTACAGATGCCTGAGTTGTAGTCTCATATTTGGAGCATGTCAGAAAAACAGCATGTCCCTTCAGATGGTTCATCCTATCATTTGCACAGCAGAGTTTATACTTTTCATTTGTGTCTGACAGATCTGCTGCAGTTAGTGTTTGGAAAGCCAGCTAAAAACTACTAAGGATGCTAAAATGTAATTTTTCAGTTGTGTGGGATGTGTTTACAATTATGCTTTGCTATATAACTGTTGAAAGTGTGTTTTTGTTTGTGTGTGTTTGTCCGGAAAAGAAAGACACTGATCATTACCTAACACTTTTTCCTCTATTGTCCAACATGCCACGAGCTCTCTATTTATCACTTCAGCCAAGTTGAAGTTGGGTCCTCAGTGATTCTTTTAGTTTTACTGTATTCCTGGAAAAGTTGTGGCTGCCCAATTACAAGTACACCTCTTGGGTGTGTAGGCCTCTGTGTAAAAACTTCTATTAGTTTTGTACCTGTGTTTCTAATCTGTTTAGTATGCTCACTGCTGTTTCTGTTGATCTTGCTGCTTTTCCACTATTCTCACTCTTCTAGTTCAAGCATTGTGAAATTCATTGGCATCCTAGTTGCAGTACTGCAGTGACATTGAATAGGTCTTGGTATATGCCACACTGAAGTATTTACTGAGAAATGCTGCACCCAGCTTTTAATTTCATAATTGGTAGGATGGTCTCAGAAACAGCTAACAGCTTGGGTCGTCCCCACTGTTGCTGTTTTTTCAGAAGATAGGCTCATCTAGCCTTCCAGGAGGGGTCGGTATGTTTTTGGACCTGTGAGCCACTACTTCTGTTGAAATGTACGTGGTGTAGCAGATCACCCTGCTGCAGTGCTTCCTATACTGCATACACCATGGTTAGGGGAACTGCCTGTGGGGCTTAGTTGATTTATGACTTTGCAAAAGAGCATGTGTGCATATTTCTGTGTGTATCTGCACAAAGCAATCAGTACTTAGCATTACTGGCTGTGGTTTGCAGCATTTGTGAAATCAGCACTAGCTGTCATGATCGATAGAAGGAATGTTCCTAGTCTTTGCTACTAAGGACCACTGAAAATTGATAAGGTAAGTTTCTCTGCTGCAATGTAATTGTTTAAAGGGACACTCGCTCTGGCAAAATGCACAGGTGTATCAGCAGTCATTCAGAAAAATAGCCCATAGGGAGCATTCAGTGGTCTTCTGGTCAAGGGCACCCTGTCTTTCTTCCCTCCCTTCTTCATGGACTGTGTTTTTCTCATTATTTGTCATAGATGTTGTAACCATGTTGTAATGTGCTGCTTCAGTGCTGTTTGACAAGATTGGATGTTATTCTAGCTAATTCAAAATCTCAGTAAGAATTAATGGGAGCTGTGAAGATAGTGCTGCCTGCAGAGTTTTGCTTATTCAGGGGTAAATTAACTGCTTTTATGAGCCCCACTTAAATAAAGTGCTTCCAGAAAGGTTTCTTGCAAAACCCTGAAACTTCATATGTTTAGATGTAATTCAGAGTGTATGTGTGGAGTGGATGATTGATGTTGCTTGTTTGCAAATTTGTAGTGAGTTTTCAGTGTGGCATCACTGTTGGTTTCAGCTTGCTCAGCTGCTGGCAGAACTGAATTCTATACCTGAACTGTTCCCAGTGAAAACCCCCACCTTGACTCCTTCGGTAAGTCTCTGCTACTGGCTGGAGGTGACAGTCATTTTGCTAGACTTAGGATTAATGTGTTTCCTGATGAAATGCTTTCACCATGATTGTTTGGTTTTCTATGGTTTTGGTCACTTTGTTTGCATAGATTTGATGATGGTCAGTATTTAAGTACCAGAGGTTATGTGAGGAAATGGAATTTTATGAGGTATTATGGAGAAATTTGGAGACCAAGGTGAGATGCTTCTTTATCATTTTTGCCTCAGAAATCCTGTTGAGATACTAGACAAATGCTTGTGTATGTGAGAACAAGGAAGAGTAGTTACATCCCTTTGGGTTTAGATCCTGTTAATATCCCTCTTTGCAGGGTTTATTTCTAAACTCCACACTTCATAGCAGACCTATGCTGATGAAATTGAACCACTTCAACATGAACCCAGAATGATACTAATATTTCAACTGACTTTTCTTGACTAGAAGCAGAGATGTGGGAAAATATGAATATTTAGCTTCTGAAGAACAGTGAGAGCTAGCTTCTACCTTAATATACCCTACATAAAATTTTGGTACTGTTCTGTGGTAATTGAAATAGAATTTGACTGTTCTTCTTCTCTTTCTAGAAACAGAAGAAAATCCCAAGGAGGACGTTTTCGGAAGGCCAGATAGCACGTCGCATGAACCCAACCAGAAATGCTCGTCCACCAGAAAAATTTGCCTTGGAAAAGTTTACTGTGTCAGATATCAAGTTTGCAGAACAATTCAGTAGCTATAGACAACAAAACCTCCTGAAGAAGAGACTCAGTGTGGTATTTGCCAGACTTTGACATCTCCAGTAGTCAGGGATTAAGAAACATTTTAATTGTTGGCCAGCACTTAGAGCAGACGTCACATCCTACAGGAAGTTAATGAGAAGCTTTGGTTGGGATTAGCTACAGAAAAGTTATCTTCAGGCCTTCCTGCCTCATCTTTCACCCATTAACTGGGCTCTGTTTGTGACCTGTGTTGTCCAGACATGACAAGGCAGTTTATAAGGTCTATTATTTAGTCATTATTTGAAAGTTGCTAGAGCCCACAATGTAGAAGGCCTTTGAGTCGCAAGGCAGTGGGTCTGGTGGAGGTGGCAAAGGAGATCTTCTCTATCTTCAGTCAGTGAAAAAATAACAAAAGAGATAGGAGTTATGTAGCTGAACTGAGAATGAATGAAGGGAATTGCACCAACAAACTGCTGACGTACTGATTAGCCATTCAAGAATTGTAGGTTTTATTCTTCCCCACTTTCTTAAAATCTGTGTTTTTTTCTCCCTTGGCTTATGATGGTAGTTTCTCGGTTATATTTATTGTATAGCCTTTATGAGGAAGTTTGCATCTGCACAGGCTCTGTTCCAGTTCTGCTTGTAGGAATGAGAGCTCGGTGTAGTTGAAGCATCATGGAGGGAATGTGGCTATTATGAAAATGGAGTAGCACTGAATGAGAACCTGGGCTGTTAAATAACTACTTTGGAGAGAAAAGAGCTGATCTTTGGTGAAGGATAAATGAGGTGTTAAAGAGTGGGATAGGGAGAAAGCTAAGGATCAGATGAAACTGATACATGTATAGGGATCAAAGAGAATGATATTTGGAAGGAAAAAAAACAGCACTTCAGTCATAGTGAATGGAGGGCTCCTTTCTAAATAACAAGGAAATAGCAAGAAAGGGCTCTGTATGGCAGGACTAACCTAAAACTTTATTAAAGATTTTTTTTTGAGAACATTAGAAATTCTTATTGGAGAAAGGAATTAGAGAGTATGCTGAGAGATTGGAGGAGAAGAGCATGGGCAGAAGATCTTAGTTCCATCTTTTAAGAGGAAAGATATAGAATATGAAGAATTACAGTAGACACGTGCAGGGAATGCAAAGAAAAGGATGTAGCAGAAAAATACGTTAGGGATTGTAGAAATAGAAGTAGTAATGGTGGGAAGGAAGAACACAGAATGAGTGGAGTGTAGAAAGGATTATGGAGGAGAGGGAGAGAAAGAGGTGGTGATGATCTGGAAACTCTATTCCCTATTCCCACCCCAGTCCATGAGCCCCTCTAGACTGCATACACATTATAAATGAAAGAATTTGTCACCAAGTGTGGTGACAGAATCTTCATAACATCCGACAAAAAATGTTGAGGTGAGTTTGTTTAGCAGGGGAATTGTGGAGTGCGCAAAAGGAGGAGATCATCAAAACATTCATCACACCGTCCAGTAGAGGATGTTACTGAGGAGGACTTGGACAACATTGCAATCACTGTTAAAGATAAAATCTATGACAAAGTTCTAGTAAGTGGCTGCTGTTCTTGAGTGTGACCATGTGCTTAAAAATGTAAGTTCACTGATATTTGCTAAAAAATGTGCTTTCCTGCATTGGGGAGAGCAGCTTGGCACTATAATATTGCACAAGCACAACTTTGAAAGCTTTGCCAGGCTTCCATGGGCTTGCCTCTGCTGGTTGATATGCCCCACCAACTTTTTCCTCAGCAAGGAAGTACTTTCTTCACTGAGCTGTTAAGTGGGATTTGCTATAGCTATGAGTCACCACTGATGAAAGCTAACATCCCTTTGATCTCTCATTCTCACTTAGTATAAGTGTGTTGTTGGTGGTTGAACTATTAAATAGTGATCCTTGCTACTCATTGTACCCCCTGGAAGTGACATTTCTGTATGGTTTGGGTAGTTTCCAAAGCTCTTGATGAAACTTGTCCTTCCTTTCTTTCATGGGGATTGGCTTTTATTAATTGTCTTAAATATCTAGATGATCAGCTTGCTATTTCATGCTTCATTACGTTTGCAGAAATGAGTCACAAGGTCATTTTCTGAATAGTATTAGCTCTTTCCTAGATAGATAGAGGAAAGGATCAGAACTGCAACATGAGGTTGAGTTTGAGACTCCCAGTGCAGCTAAGGCTGGGCACTGTAAAATTCCTAACATCTCTCCAGAGATTAATTATAATAAGAGAACTTATTGTTTTTACTAAGATTTTCATTGCTGAATTTGACTTCAAATTGCTGAATTTGAATTCAAAACAGAAGTTTGTGCTTTGCTATCAGCAGATACACTAGCAAAGGTCAGCAATGAGCATTTAAAATGTCCTTCGGACGTACATATTTCTCCTCCTTTCCAATTTCAGGGTAGTACGTGCCACCAGTGTCGACAAAAGACAACTGATACAAAGACAGTCTGTCGCAACCACGGCTGTGGTGGAGTAAGGGGACAATTTTGTGGACCATGTCTTCGAAATCGATATGGGGAGGATGTGAAATCAGCACTGCTTGATCCAGTAAGTATTTCTAGGGCTTGAAAGGAAGTGGAATGAATATAGGTTTGTCAATAAGCTTAGGAGCACTTGCTCATGATAACAGAGTTCAGAGCTTTTGGCCATGAGAAAATCTGTAGTTACTGTTAAAACTGACACTGATCTTGTTGGAGCTCAAGTGGAGCATGCTAGACCTGGGTTACAATCCATCCATCTTCCTGCTTTGAAGCTCCCATTTCTTACCAGATAGTGGAGAGAAAGCATGACAGCTTTTAAAAAAAGAAATCTGTCCCCTTTCAGAAAAATGCCATAGCATTCCCCTTTTTTTAATGCTCTCAGCTTCTTTGGTTTAGATTCCAATTTTTAAATGCAAATAAAAAGGAAAAGGATACCTAGAAATCTTAGGGTTGGTTCCCTCTTCTCTGTTGTCCCCCAGGGCTCTGAGGAAGGAAGACGCACAGGCTGCTGCTGGAGAATGAGGCATATGGGTACACAAAAAACCCTTAGCAGAATAGTCCTCCCTGTGCTCAGCTTGTTCTGGAGCCTCCTCTAACTCTCCTCTGCTTTAGATCTGGGTTCCTGGGCTGTTCTGGAAGACAGTGGAGAACTAATGGCTCTGATTTACTAGCCAGTGTAACAATGGCTGCAATTCCCTAATGAAGGCTGTTAGAACTTGCCTGTCTGTTAAGTTGCTGAGCAGCTGGGAGATCTTTAACTTCATGGACATGCTTGGTAATTCAATCCCAGGAATCATGCTATACCAGCAGGCAGAGCCAAAGAAACCTGTCACAGGGGGTACTTGTCTTTTGCTAGGCAGTTCGCTGCAGTCAGCCTAGCACAGATAAGTTACTATTAGGCATTGCCGGTGCCTTTAGTCTATTTGAAAATCAGTACTGAGTACATCACAGAACCTGAGAACCTGAGTCTTCAGAGTTTAGAAGTATTCAAGCAAGCAGGGTAGTACTTAATCATTTATTTAATTTACAGAATTTGGAAAGTGTTTACAAAGTTGGTTGGCTGGTTAATAGAGGTTTTTAAAACCTTCCGTCTGAGAAATGGGAAGGTGACTGTAATCGAGTCATGTCTTGCCTTTACTTCCACCTTCCACCCTCACTCCTTGCAGGCCTGGATCTGTCCTCCTTGTCGTGGGGTGTGCAACTGCAGCTACTGCCGCCGGCGGGATGGGCGCTGTGCCACGGGCATGCTCATCCACTTGGCCAAGTTCTACGGCTACAACAATGTTAAGGAGTACCTGGAAAGGTGAGGGTCGTGCCCCATGGTAATTTTCTTTTACACTGTTGTAGCCCTTTAAACAATACCTGACTTCCGTGGCCTGGGGCAGATCCTGGACCTATGCAAAAGAAATCTTTTGGACTTGAAATCAGCTTCAGTAAAGTAAGTCGTATTGTCTGTAAACAACTGATTTCCTTAAGAATTTGGAATGCTTTTGCCAATTTGAAATCTGTATTGATTGCTTGGAGCATATGGAAGTGCTATTTTGGAAGTTGTCAGCTTCATCTGTGGTAATTGTCTGTTTATAGAGAGCCTGAGTTTCCTAGAAAGCACTAACACTGTTTTCTCACATTTTATAGTTTACAGAAACAACTGGAGAATGACAAATAAGAATTCTGAACTCAACGTGTGCCTGCAACTGATTAATATGTTGACAGTATTTGACTTCAGAAGATTATTACTATATTTTATAAAAGATAGAATTGTAGGGTAGAGTATATACATTTCTTTGTTCAGAACCTTGATTGATGTGGTCTTATGCAAAAGATCTCTCAGGAAGATATTTTGGTAGAGAAATCTACATGCACAGACCTATATGTTAAGTGAAATGTCACTCTTGAACTTTGACTGGTTAATTTTTAATAGAGCTACACAACCACATGATTGAGAACTTGGTCAATTTGAGTAATATTTTTATTTATATAATTGTGCAGGTTTCCGGAAAGGGTGTTTAATAACTACCTGTAAAGCATATCCTGTCTTTAAAGAAACAAAACGCCCTTTGTGTTCCAGCTTGAACCTAAAGATTCAGTTTTCCAAACCTTTCTGAGCCTACTCCAGCACCTGTAGTTTATGGAACTTTCCATGCGAAGAAGGGAAGGGTACTTTCATCTGAATGCCATAATATTTCAGCCAAAGCTGGTTCAACGCACCAGTGGGGGATGATTTTTTTTTTTTTATTCCAAAGTGCAATTAATAACTGAAACATGAAAGTGGAAGAGTGTTTTATAAAAAAAAATAATAATTTCAAGAATTTTAAATATCATCCCAATACAGAAAATGAATTGTTCATCTATGGTTTTCGTGTGATGTACCTGCTGCCTGAACCTACTACCTTACAGCAGCTAGTAACTGGTTAACTGATTTAAATCACAGTTCAGGATTACTTTTTTTAAGTACAATTCATATTTAGATGGTTTTTTCATATGTACAACCAAACTTTCAAACTTTGTTTAAATGCAACATGTTGGTATTGCAGTATGATTATGTTAAAATTCTTGTAATATACATGTTTCATTTTATGTAGAGAGAATAAAAAGTAATGAAGAAGAGTAATTTGTGAGTTGAACTACACCCAGATGCTGATGTCTCCCATTTATTTTCCATAGGTGGTGTAATGAAGGAATGTTTGCAGATCAGTAATTATTATGTGGAGAAAGACATGAGCACAACACTGACAGATGAGGATGTAACAGCTTAGAGCACGTAGAGTGTTATAGGAAAGATTGTGGTTTTGGGAGGCAAATCTGCTCCAGTTGATTATGAAAAATATCTCCTTTTGCTTTAACTACAAGGCAGATTAAGAAAGCAGTACATAGTGGTGAAAGCTTAGTACTAACCTGCCAAGAATAAAGCTATGTCTACTAGAGCCCATTTAGGTGGCTTCTCCTTGCTTTTCATAGTGAAACTCCAAAAATATGTTGGCCCTCTGCTTTTGGTTTTAGAAATTGGATGTTCATAAACATTATTAGTTTCACTTCAATCCACTGAAATCGCCCTCACAAAAATGACTCACAAGTCAATGCCTTGAGCCGGTTCTGCTATGGTCCTAACTAGATGTCTCACCTGGTGCCTACAGTAAAGATAGGCACATGGTATTCTGTAGTGCAAGACCAGAGTACTTCAGATTTGAAGAGCTGCTTATTGCTGAATACTTAAAGCTACGTTTAAATATACAGATTCAGTGTAGACTGTTGTTGGCCTCTTGTGCATCATTTGTTTGTGTGAATGTAGAGATGAGCATGTAGCTTCTGCTGGGAATGGACATCTGGTTTCATCAGCATGCCCTTTCATTGAAAGCAGGGACTGGAAACTACTTATATTTGGGACTTCGAGTATGCCTGTGACTGAATGTATCTGTCAGAGTCAAGTGCTCAGATTTTCTCCTTATGATTCACTATCTTATGGTCAAGTATTCCAAGAGGTGGAGAGCTATGCTTGGAGTGTTTAGTGCGTGTTTGTTAGAAGAACAAATAAAAACAGAGCAAACTCTGCAGCTTTCAGAAAGTACATAGCCCTTCAGCAGCACAGAACTCATCTGTCTTAACTACACTGAAGAACCTGTTTGTATAGTGATACATCAAAGTAGCACATAAAAGTGTTGCAGATGCTTGTTGTGGATTTTAGAAGTGTGTATTTAGCAACAGGAAAGTTTATCGTTGTAAATACCAACACAATCTGCATTCCACAAAGTTGCTTGATACCTTCCTCATATCCAGAGGAGGAATGAACAGCCTTTGAGTGACAGATTCAGATTTCCATTTCAGAAAAGCAACAGTCAAATGACACGCTCCAGTCTCCCATCCTGATTTTCCCCTTGGGGCTTACCTGCTGTACTGGCAGTTCCCTTCCAAAAGAGGTGCTTTCTTTTTGTTACATTCAGGCCTGGTGAAGAGTAATGGTGATGTTTCTGTAATTGCTGTTGGAGTCATTCACCTTTCCTCTAATTGGCTCTAACTCAGTTGACAGCCTTTCTAAGGTAAAACTAAAATCCCATTTTGACTGTGTGCCTCGTCATTCCTAAACTAGGTACCTAAGTCTCAGCAAAGTACAATGTTCATCCTTTGAAAGCTGTTGAAAGAGGGATTGCCGCTCAAAAGATGAACATGATTTCCATCCAGGGACAGCCTACACCATATTATAGCTACTGCAATAATTGGCTGCTTGGAAACCTAAATGAAAAATCTACTCCTGTCATACTTACACATCACCCACTTAGGTGTATTGATATATCACACTAGTAAAGGGCTCTTAAGTATTGCTGCTTTTGTCTCCCCAGTGGCATAATACCCGTATGGTATTACCCATAATATGGTATTATGGCGTGGCAAATGAAAAATTCAGAGTTGTTTAGATCTGTTCATTTAGGACTGACAACTTTCTGCCAAGGTGGAAGAAAAGACAGGAGAAAAGTGATTTTTTAACTAGCTTGTTTTAACTGTGACTGTGTAGATGGCTTGATCCAGGTTACCAACATCTGGTAACTACTAACCCTATTCTGCACGTCTTAGAGCTGCTGAAAATTTCTAGGCAATCGGTATTGGGGTAAAAACTAAAGTGTGAAATAGTCTTCAAGCTTCTGAATTTCAACTAGATGAGAGTTGCTGCTTTATTACAGTGCAGACCTTGTCTAGACCCAGTTAACAGATATTTAAATGCATGAAGTAGAGTCAGTGATTAGGACACCAAGCTGGTATGAAATTTAAAGTCACAGTGATCCAACATCAACAATCCATTGCCATTCCTAAACTTCCTCAGTGCTATTCATAGAATCACAACACTTTACTCCAACTCTTGATGGAACTTACCTACCTGATAAAGGGATTTACAGTCCCTGAACTAGGTTTCTGAGATCAAGCAATTTAAGCTTATTTCTTACCTTCCAAAAGCCCACAGATGCAGCCTCCTTCCCTTGGTGAGTAACCATAATCTTTGGTCTTTCGGGTAGCATCTGCAGTCAAGCACACCTTATCCAAAGGCCAGTTGTTCTTGCATGCCATGCTGTGCAGTACAGCTTTAAAAAGTAATATTTTCATAACTCAATATTCAGACAGCAATTTTAATGTCAGAACTGTTTATGTGCCCCTCTTGGACCAGTAGTGCTCAAGACCGAGACTGGCTGGGGTTTGGTTTGGTTTATTTTTCCTTTGACCCTTATTTGAAGGAAGGCAGAAAAGTTGCATGAATGCAATTACTTGGAAACAAAATATTCTGAACAGTACAGAACAAAACAGTACCATGACATATGCACTGAATTGGTTAAATAATAATGGTAGGAAAACTCAACACTCTACGTTTTTTTAACTATAAAATTCAAGGTTTCATTTCCTTAGCTGCTTTGTCTTCACACCTGAGTAGGCTGAAGACAAGTCTTTATTGGTACCCCTGCTCTCAGGAGATAATGGTCATTCTAATATTTAGCTTATTTTCTCTTTTTATTTAGACTGTGCTCAACTCTCCAAACAGCATCACAAACACAGCTAATACCAGTGGTGAAAACATCAATGTCCGGCAGTGAAACCACAACACCAAGTCCTTACAACCATCACTGCTTACCTGTCAGAAAGCACAGGGTTGAACAAACCAGAAAGCCAAACCACTGCTGGCAGCACAAGGTCCTATGTCCAGATACGAAGTTCTCCTTAATACATGAGATTGGTAACCCTAAAAGTGGCAATAGCTTCTGTCTTAATCTGTATGTACCACTTTTTTAACATATAAATAAATCGCAGACTCTACAAGAGAAAGTACATGGCTGAAGTAACCAGAAAGTACATGCTTGCATAAGCACAAGGTCATGAGTTTAGGGGAATTTGTACTTTCCCTGATGCCCAAAATCAGTTGTAGGTGATCAGCATGTGGGAGGTTGCTGGTAACAGTGTGAATATGCTCAGACCTGTAAAACTTGTTGTCTTGGGGAAAAACCTGAACACGACCATCAGTCATGTTAACTGCTAAAAATTGGTAACAACAGTTGTTGATTCTTAAATGTAAATTGTCTGAAACCATCTTCAGTGGTTCATTTAAGTTTCCAGTAAGTTAGAGCAAAATACAAATTAGGAGCACAAGAGAGTCTGACAGATGTTGAATGATGGCATGCTGTGGCATACACTGCCATGAGTTATTAGAGGAATTTCCAGAACACTGCCTACTTCATCCATATCTAACCACCTGCAAGGGGATATTGCCAGTGGCAGGGAAGGGGAAAAGGAATCCTACAAAATGCTGAACATCCCGAGTACTTGGGACAAAGGGAGGTGACAAAGCCTTCATTTTAGCCAAGTGCTTGGCATTTTTGCAAAACACAGTGAAACTGACTTGCATTAAACAAAATTCTGACAAAAAAGTAAACAGAACAAAGCTGTTGGATTTAGATCACTGGAATAGCTCTGTGCATAGTAGTTAAACCCTGTTACTGAAGGGTACTTACCAGTGGGCAAGGTAACATGCTAGTTTAGTCCGTATGTCTGGTGCAGCATCATAGAAGAGTGCAGGTTGAAGCACTGCTGTGTGGGGAGACACATCAACTTCAAAAACCAGACTAACTTCATAAAGAATAGCTATTCCATTTAAACAAAACAAAACAAACCAACCAACCAAAAAATAGCAACAAAAAGTCGCAAAATAGATAGAAGAGCAACAGTAGCATTAAAAGTCACTTGCCTTCAGCCAAGTCCAGCTGTTTAAAGAGACCTATGCATCTCTGAAAGGAGAAGGTTCGTTCACTCACACTTGATGGCAAATAAAGGTGGAGAGCCTCCAGGCAGTAGTGCTCTTCATGATTCTGCTATATTAAACTCCTCAGGAAGCATCTCCAGAATATCATCCAGGACATTCTCTAACCTGTCCAGACCAGTAAAAACAGAGCCATTAGAAATCACTGCAGTCAACTTATTTTGACTGTTCTACTTTGAAGTCTGATTGCTTCCCCAGGAGAGAGCAAACATCCTATTTTCTTAGGCAGATAAAACTCAGAAATTCTCTCCCACCTTTGCTGTTTCTTTGACAACAGCATTGAGAGAAATGACTGCAAACCTGTTAAAACTTAGCAGCTTCTATTTAGCATCAACCCCCTGTGAGAGGCTGATCTGAAATCAGTCTCCACTGTCCATTGTCTCAAAGGTTGGTGCGAGAAGCTGAGATGGAATTCCACCAATCCATTGTCTCAGAGGTGGATAGAAGGAGTTAAGACTCCAGTATCCCTTGCCTGGGAGAAGGGTGTGAGGAGCTGAACTGGGACTCCACTGTCCATTGACTGAGGGATAAGTGGAAAAGAGCTGAGATATGACTCTTCAATCTATTACCTCTAGGATTGGTGTGAGGACTTGCTACCCATTATCCCAAGAATTGCTGCTGACAGCTGCAGTTGAAGAGGAACTGGTCCACCAGGAATGTGTAATATGGGACATGATGAACATTAGAACTCATTATAAAAGGGGAAAAGGTAGTCATGAAGGGGAGCCACTGCCATGAGGAGGACTCCAGAAGAATGCCTCCATAAGGACATTCCACCAATGACTACTATGGACCCCGAGGGACTCCTTCCATGGTACACCGCCATGAGGGCAACTCCGTAAGGACATCTCCAAGGGTACCTTCAAGAGGACGACTCCAGAAGGACACCTCCATGAGGACACCTACCTCCGACGACTACTACAGACTCTTGGAGGACACTCTGCTCTGATATCGACAACAAACCCCCATACAATGCTGAACAAAATACTCTACATAATACTTACTTTTCTAAAAGATGTGATTTTGCCTGCTCAACAGCTACT
>JANRGW010017473.1:9692-33982 GCA_024733675.1 Psilopsiagon aymara
TTTGTGTTATACCTTAGTTACTGGAATGTTCTTATCTCAACCCATGGGAGTTACACTCTTTCAGTTCTCCTCCCCATCCCTCCCTGGAGCTGGGGGGAGAAGGGGAGGAGTGAGAGAGACTGTGGTTTTTCTGAGTTATGGCTGCGCTTAAACCACGACAGGGTGGAAGAGGATCGCACCTCCTGTGTGGGAAAAGGAGGCTGGGGAGTCATAGAGCCGTGGAATGAGGGATAGGGCATCCACAACTTCTGTGGACAACCTGTTCCAGTGTCTCATTGCCCTTCACTGTAAAGAATTACTTGCTAATATCTAATCTAAATCTACGGTCAGTTTAAAGCCATTCCCCCTTGACCTATCACTACATGCTCCTGTAGAAAGCCACTTTTGAGATTTCTTGTAGATCCCCTTTAGGTACTCGAAGCTGCTATAAGGTCTCCCTGAGCCTTCTTTTCTCCGGGCTAAACATCCCCAACTCTCTCAGCCTGTTTTCACAGGAAAGGTGCTCCAGGCCTCTGATCTTTGTGGCCCTCCTCAGGATTCACTCCAGCAGGTCCTCATCCTTATTATGTTGGGGCCCCAGAGCTGAATGCAGTACTGCAGGTGGGATCTTACAAGAGTACAGTAGAGGGGAAGAATCACCTCACTGGACCTGCTGGTCATACTTCTTCTGATGCAGCCCAGAAAGAGGAAAAAGAGACTCCTCTCCATAGAACCATGCTTCCTTCCCCAATTCCTCGAGCATTACTAAATCCTCCAGCCTTCCTCCTACTGGTTCCTTCTTGGGGACAACCTGGCCCCCCTTCCTAAATGTCTCCCAGAATCCTATTTTGTCTTTACTGCTCATCTTTGCCTGATTTGTTTCACCTCACTAACGGACTGCAGAGGCTGAAAATGAACCTAATACTCAGGGATACTTTTGGTCAGAAACCAGGTGATAGGGTGTTGTCAATCAAAGCAGAGATCTCAGCTGTGAAGTGGAATCCTAACAAAGTCCCAACATAATCACCTTGTGTGCCAATATAATCACATCAGTCTTCACAACCTATGGGTTCATCAGATCTGGACTTCTCTAATTGTTGTATAGGAACCTTCTAATTAAAATCCAAGAGATGGCTGGTGTAGTAAACAATTTAATGAGTAGGTGGTACTCTACTCTGAACCACTCTTGAACCATGACCCAGAAAGTGCGGAAGTGGTACGCAGTAAAACAAGTGGGATGTGTTGATCAGCAGTGAGCTCTGCAGCATCGCATCTCTGTTGGGAAACATATTTCACTTGGACAGAGATCTCTCCTCAAGTTCAGTAAAGCTGCCACCTTTGTAAGCGAATGTAGCTCATGATCTCATCTCACATGCTTGGAAGAGACAGTTGCCTGTAATGCGTCAAACTTTGCCTCTCTAGTTTGCTCACCATAATCAGGGGAACAGCGACAATATATTATTCTGTCTTCACAAATCAGATGACTGATTTAGATGATCCCTTTTAATGCACTGTGTTCGTATAAAATTTATAAAATGTATCTTCTTCCATTTTAGTTTGGCTTCCCCCAATTTCTGCAACAAGGTGGATGTATTTTTAACAAGCATAAAAAAATGTATTTCCAATGACTTGGTGCCCTCTCAGAGTTCCTTGCTTTCCCTTCTCCTTAGTTAATACTTTATCATAGCCCTGTGTTTCCTAGAGAGAGAGAGAGATAGTGTCAGTGGCATGCTGTCTGTCCCCCAGCTCTTATCCCCAGTCAGCAGCACACAAACGTTACATAAAGTCACTCCTCCACGCCTACTTGTTCTTGTGTCAGCAAAGATAAAAGGAACCCAAGGACTGAGAGATGAATATGTGTTTATTTATACAGAAGGCACAAAGTGACTAGTGAATGCATGGTTAGGCCTCTACATGATAGGAGGGAGGAATATTTTAGTACATATACCTATTTATCCTTAGTATCCCTTTATGATCATTAGTAAAAATATGAAATGTATCCCTGGCTGTATCCATTTAATCCTAGGAAGCAAAGCCTGCATTTACATTAGTTGCAGTGGCAATACAACTGAGAATGTCAGAACTGTTCACAATGGAGTCAGAAGTGATAGCTGGAAGTTTAGGGATGATTGATGGTTTAAAACGTGTAAAAGTAATCACATATTATTAGGGAAGTACTATGCCAAAACCAATGCAGAAACAGATTTACTTCAGAATCTGAAGGGCTCCTTTGATAAAGAAAATAATAACACTAATGGTAGATTAGAAAACAAGGTTTCTATTCTGAAACAGAAAACTTGTGATAAGAAGCAGCTCTAAAAGCAAAGCCAACAAAGTAATAACGCAGCATACTGAACTCAAATGTACCATTCTCCCCTTCAACTCTTCCAAAACTTTATCTGACAAGATTTCAACAAATAATTTGTTTGCCTCATGTCCCAGAAGAACAAACTGACCCTCCAGAATATTATTCCAATGTGCAAAATTCAGCATAAATAACTTTTGCTGGGAAGATAGTATTGTGTGTGTCATTCAGTGTAACACCCTGACTCATGAGAACATACAGAAAACTGCAAACAGAAGGAGACAGGGTGAAAAACAGAAATAAAGCCATTCCGGATATGGATGTGCAGTGTGTGGTTTTTACTATCAGCCAAATATGTGAAGAGCGGTTTTTCCTGTAAATCGGAAAAGTCACATCTGACACTAGTGCTATCAGGTGAAACAGTCTCAGCAAAGGCAGGCAGGATTCACTGCTTAACGACAACAGGAGCTATTCCCAAGAAAGTCATTTGCAAATACTCTTGCTTTTCCCTGCTCTTCAGTTGTTTTACATCACTGTTAGGCTGCAGAGGAAATGGTGTGTAAATAAACCAAACCCAGCACCAGAGTAGGGAATGCAGATTTTCAGGTACTCAGAACACCATTCATTTACTACTTCATTTAAAAAAATAAAAAATATACTAGAGAAAATTACACCCTTATTAATTGATGTGAACAGAAAGTTTGAGCTTGATGTTTAGCAGCTGCCCTTCCTCTCATGCAGCAAGTGTGGTAGAGGAAAAAAGAATAGGAGTGGAGTTTGTCCAGAGAGCTGAACACCCTCTTCAGACAACTGCTGTTCCAGACTGAACAGGATGCTGAAAAATCATCCCAGAGATGATGCGACTGCAAATGGCTCTTTGGAGTTCAGGCTACAGATGGTGCCAAGTGCTTACTGGGCACAGCTGAGTATCAATCAGCGCGCTATACTTCCTTGCGTACCTCTGTTCATAGCCCTATCCATAAAAGCAGGTTCTTTATCCAGTGAGCTACACTCTTTCATAACCATCTGTGAGGAATCTGCAGGTGTTAAATTGCTGCAGGATGATGTCCATATGTTTCCTGCAATAGACATATACTGAGAATTATATCCCTCCCCCCCAAAAACAAAAAAAGCCATTGCAGATTGCATGCAGTTAAGGCTAAAGGGTTCAAGCCAAGATCTTTAAGTAAACTTGCACACAGATAAGATGCAATTTACTGTGATTTGCTGCTTCCGATTAAAACACAGAGAAGAAAAAATGCAGTCTTCGTTTCCTAATGTAGTTTTTCATGCTTATGTTCTTACGTGAAGAGACAGTCCTCTGAGATGCTGAACAGGCTCAAAATGCTAGCAATGGGACTTGGGGCTGTTGCCAGGATCAGGCCTTTGCAGTCATTCCATAAAACTTTTTTTTGTGACTGGTCAATTTACTTATGATTTATACCCTTGTATTGTGCATGTTAAGAGTCAGCAATTGCCTGACAGCTACTAATGGGAATTATTTATTATTACTGTATAGAAAGCCAAAAATAAACAAGTACCTTCCCTGTCTTGGTCTGAAGGATGAAGGCAGTTGGAGAATCTTTTTTAATGGATCTTACTTGTCTGGTGTAAAGCAATTGAAAAATGGGTAAAAATGAACAAGGACTGAGTTTACAGGATAGGCACAAGGAAAAGACCATATCTTTTTATGCATAAATACAGGTATGAACACTTATTTTGTATGTGTAGGCACAGACTAACCATCTCAGTAGTTCTTTCTAGAATCCTGAATTCAGGTTTGTACATATATCTGGGAAAACTGCCATTTTCACATTTTTTACTATCTAGTGTATATTAATTCAGTTTTTGAGAATACAAATTAAGATGAAGCAAATATCTACAGCAGAACTGTTTCAGGTGAGTATTCCTCAAAGACCCTCCTCAAATGTTACAGCTGGGTATAGAAAAGACCTTCAAGGCTTGACAAAATATTCCATCTTTTTTGTATGTGAGCAGGAGTTTGTGTTTCTCAAAAAAACCTTAACAAAGAAACCACACTATTACACATGAACATTTTTCTCTGTGCACAGAAAAAATGCAGTTGATCCAGAGGATCCAAGGTGCGCCAGGCTGACTCTCATGGGACAGATGGTCACGGTGCCTCCTGAGGAAGTGGAATTTGCCAAGCAAGCAATGTTTTCCAGGTCTGTATGTAACAGGCACATAGTAGAGCGCAACCCGCAGGTTTGAGACAAATATATGTATGGGGCCATTTGGTATAGAAAATCTGAGAAGTAACAAGCCAAATCTTTACTTTGGGCCACAAAGCATGTTGGCTTCTGTGTGGTTTGGAATGACAGGCAGAGCTGTGTGACTTCCTTTTATCTCTAGAGGTAATGAAATAGGAACATGCAATTAATCCAGTAAGGCACGTGGTTTATGATCCAGGGATTATGAAAGTACTTCACCTGGCTCCAAAGAGAGATTCCATAAATGCAGGGTTTATTTGTTACCTTTAATAATTCTTCCCCAGCTTAGGACAGGTAGTGCTCTTCAGCTACAGCCCCTTACTCAGAGACAGAGCAGAGCTCTGTTGCCTCTGGGCTTACACCTATTGTAGGGTGGAGCTCACAGGTTTTATTACCCCTCCTGAGGTACCATGATAACTACTACCAAAGCCATAACACTTACCAAACACCTTTCTTTGAACAGATGCAAGCACAGCCCAGACACATACACACACACCCAGGGTGTGCCCCCATGCCCTCCAGTGAGTCTTCAGAATAACAGGCCTGAAAAGCCGGAACCTTAGCTGGGACACACACCTCCCACACTGATTGTCAGGGATGAACCTCCAGGCACACCCTGCCTGGTCAATCAAATACTGCCAGGAAACTGGGATGAGCAGAAGCCAGAATGACACAGAGAAGGCTACCAGGGCTTACGCCATCCAACACTGGCAGCAGCTGGAGTCACTTCCCAGTGCCACAGTTGTGCATGCTCAAAGGAACAACTCAGAAAATGGTGAGAAAGCCCAGCTAACCCAAGAGGTTGCCAAACCAACCATCTTTTCTGCAGGGGCAGAGGGGCACTGGGCCAACCCTGCCTGGACTGGCAACGCTTTTGCCTGTGCTTCCATGAACCCTGCAACTCGAGCTGGTTTATCTGCTCTATGCACTGCTACTGGCCATCCCACAGCATCCTCTGCAGATGCACTTGCTGAGACCTGGGGACCAGATGCCTGCACCCAGTATTGATGGTGGGGAGGGTCTCTGAGGTAGCTGTAAGGGCAAGCCCAAGAAATCAGACAGAAGTACAGGGTGAGAATGTTCTAGCAGGCGACAGATCGAGGCTGTGCTCTATGCTAGACAATTTTATTAGCTCTCTTGATATACCACACCTGCTACCAACGATGCTGTATTTTCAGAACACTGTTTCCTTTAAACAGATACAAACATAACCTGAACACACATTCGAAGAATCTCTTCTGTTTTTCACTTACTTAAGGGACCAAACAACATCTCCCTTTAGAGACATGGTCCTGCAGTGGGGGAAGGTGGTGCCTGCTGGCTGCCTTTATCGGCAGTTGTCTGGAGACCAGGGTGGGGAAGATTGTAAAGCTTGCTGCAAGGGAGGGCAGAAAAGGATGAATGGTGGTGGTTCTCACATCTCAGGTTTCACTGGCTGGGCACAGTAGGCTGAAGGAAAAAGCAGACTATACATGTGCCTTGGCACATCTTTCAAGGTTTTTGCTTTTTCCTTTTGTTTGTCCTTCTAGGCACCCTGTGGTAAGAAAGTGGCCTCGTAGCTACGAATGGTTCTTCATGAAAATGAACATTGAGCACATCTGGCTTCAAAGCTGGTATGGAGAGATTTCTGGCATTGCAGTAGAAGAATATTTAAAAGCAGCTCCAAGTAAAGGATGATTGAATGGGCTTTGAGATAGAGCTCTGTCAGTTTCCTTTCCAAATACATTTAAAATCTTTTGCTGGATGGTTACTTCATTTTTTTTTTCTTTCTCCAGAAGTCTTCAAAATAGCCCTGTCTTACACAGCACAGAGTGAAAAATAAACCAACACAGACTTTCAAATTATAAAGGAGAAATGGATACTAGCCCTACCCTGCAATGTACAAATTTGTCATTTCAAACAGGCAGTGCATCATCTTAAATGCTGCTTAAAAATGCATTGTATCTGTTTGTTTTGACTTCTAGTGCTGTGCACCCACAGGGAAACTACAGTATGTGCTAAATATAATGTTCTGATTTACAGAAAAAGCAAACTGCCTAGTCAGAACTCTCTATGCATTGTGGAGGTATTAACTGCTGCTTGATCTCCCATTATTTGTAAGTACTTAAGAGAAACTTAATAGCTGAAAATTTAGATATTGAAGTTAAAAACTTTGCTAAAGCTGTCCTCATTTCCTAACTCGTATTTTCTACATGTGCTTTTCCCTAACTAGATAATTTGATACTTCACTTGGAAATTGAGTAGAAATTCTTTTAGTAGAAAAAATGCAAGCAGCTCAAACAACGTGGCTCCAATATAACTTGTCTCTCACTGACACAAAGCTGGTTGAACACATTAAGGGCTGAAACCAAATCAGCCCCACAAGGATTATCCTATTACAAGTATAAACATTCTCACAAGAAACATTTAAGTAAATGTTCTCAGCTAGCCTGTTCCTGCTATGAGACAGGGAAAGTATTTTTAATGGCCTTTAGTACTGATTTTTTTTTTCTTTCATCTTTCTTCCAGTCACCGCTTTATTTTTAACCTATTTGTGCAACTGATTTTTGCAAACCGTCACTAACTCATCTAGGGGTGGTGCGAGTCCCGTAACCCTATTTCCTCACCAAGTTTTAAAGGGCTTGTTCCTGAATTTATTTTTTAAAGAAGCCTAAAGATAGGTATATATTTCAGGCAAAAAGCTAATTTTCCTCATGCGGAAAAGGCAAACTTTCTTGCAAATACATTATGAAGAGGCCCTCATGTGACAGTACAAGAAGAGTTTAAAGGTGTTTTACGCGTCTTCAGCCCTTTCTCTAGATGTGGTGGTAAACTGCAGTTCCTTAGGGTATCACAGTAAGAATGTTCCCATGGCTAATGAGCCAAGTCATTACACTGTTTGAAAATTATACGACTGTTCTCCCTGTTATATAAAGAAAGAGACAGATTGAGGTGGTGTTTCTGTGCCTGTGGGGAAGGAAGGTTTTCCAGCATCCCTCGAAGAGCACCTGAGCTTTGGACACCACTCCACACCATGGCTGGTCTGAGGAGGAGCCTGAGTCCCTGGGCAAGTGACCTGAGCCTGTACAGGTTAATCCCTGGGTAAAGCTCAGAGGCAGTCACATGAGCTATGACCAGCTGGAAACCAATTAAGTGTAGCTGATCTTATTTTTTTCAGGTATGGAAAAAGGGAGTCATTCCCAGAGCAGAGCTAGGCACCATGCTGGTTACCAGGGGCCACTTAGCCCTTGGACGGGCTCAAGGCTCTGGGCATCATGACCATTCCTGATATTCTGTAAGAAATGAAGATAAATGTGGGAGGAAAACTTTGTTCAGACACTTGTTAAACCCTTTTTTTTCTTGTCTCATTACCAGAGACTCTGGTTGCAGTGCAGATACTTGCAGAGGTAAAAGCAAAAGGAGGAAATGTCCTGCCTGCTTCTATTTCCCTTTTTTAATTTATTTCTTGGCAGATGAACAGCATTTTCCTATTTAAGTTTGCTCCAAATCTTTCACTGTGTAGTACTAAAGCAAAACAGCCCATCCTGTACAGATTTATAGAATATCATCAAGTGAAATCCTCCTTGAGTCACATCATCTTGCCATGCAGATCTTTGTCAACTATGGATCTGATACTTTGCCCATTAGGATTAATGGGACTTTTAAGTTCAACATCAACAGGCAGAGTACTAGACGCTGTAAGTGAATCTCCAGAGTCCAACATTTCAGTGCAACTCTAATTACATGTTTCATTATCCCAGTTCACTACTATTCTTAAAGAAACCTGACCTGCCTATTCTGTCCCCTGCCCCTAAACACACGCAGACACACAGATTAAACAAATCCAGTCTACAAGCTTAATGTTTAAACAAACTGGAGAAGAGGAAGAATTTTACAAATGCTGTTGTTACTATACTCTCACTTACATCCTTAGACAGCCTGGTAACAGTGACATGGTCCTATGTTCTGTCCATTAACTTATTAATGCTCTTGCCTTAAAGCAGTAAGGGATTGTATCAGCGATGTTCAGTAGAGCTTTAACTGTTTAAGAACTTCTGAATTTACAATACCCTACATGCTGTGGGCTGTCTCCCTGGACACCTCGATTAGTTAGAGTAACTCCTGTATTGTAAATTGACACATTCATCAGGAAGCTTTTCTGTATGGACCTGCCATGAGGCTCTTGACAGAACCTCAAAACATAAAATGGTGATAGCATATAAAGTGACAAAAGGGGCTTCAAGAATAAATACTTAAATCACCTATTCTCATTTCATGCTTCCTTCTCCCAAAGAATAACTACCATAAAAGTCCTTGAAAGTCTGTAGACATTCATCAAAAATATGACCTGTAGGCTTTGAAAGGCATTTTCTAGACTAAAAAAGGGAGGAGATGGCAGTTTGTCTTAATTGGGCTTTGCATTAGTAATTATATACTAGTTCAATTTTTTCTTTAAAATGACAGATGTCTCAAGTGATACTGGTCATCATATGGTAGTGGTCTTTGTTAAAGCTTTAACCCAAAGAATGTTATTGAGATATCATAATAAAATCATAGTCCTTTGAGACTGTAAAGGGTCTGATCCTGCCTCAGTTCAAGTCAATAGCAAAAATCCTATTTATTTTCTGTGCTTTAATTATTAAACATTTTAATAAAAAGGTCTTGATAAGCCCTTATGAATTTATTAAACATTTCAACTACCTGATGTGTAATTTATTTCCATGTGTTCTGCATTTTAGTTATTTCGGTAGCTTCCCAAAAAAAGTCTGTTGTGCAATATTAACTGTGGTTTTGCAATATTTAAGAGATGCATTTAGTCATGTCTGTATACTTCCTGAAAAATAGGAAGACAAAGTTCTAAACTTGGGTTCTCACTTTCTGCTAATTTGTGCAAAGGCACTGCATGAACAGGATTTAAGCACAGCCAGTTTGAACCACTGTTCTTATTTAACCAAAGAATGCTCCATTTCTGATGAATTTTTCAGCACACCAGTGAATGAAATACAACATGTCTCACTTCTGGATGTTAATTGCAATTTGCAATGTATTTTGACCTCTAAAGATACTGAATGTTGTTAACAAAATGTCTATCGAGAAGAAATGCAAATAAAATACATTTCAAAGTGGAAACTACACCTGAAATATTCTTTAGTCTGCAGTACAGCATTAGCCAGAGTAAATGACCTTTTGCTGACAGCAATTATAATTTCTATCTGATCTGAACATCTGTCTTCGTACAGCCTCTTTTATCTGAGGAGAAAAGAGTCTAGCCAAGTGCCTTTATCGTTCCTTTGTCTTCTCATTACTGTTAGCTTTGCTTGCCCCTTTCACCATGGCAATTAAATGTCACTCGTAACAATGTTTGCTCTTCTTTTCTGCAGGTGGGGACTGAGCATTCATCTCTCAGGTGTGCATTAATGGTGTTTTGGAAGTTTCCTTGGTGCTATTTTTTGCCTGACTCTTACAAATTCATGTTACAGCTTGCTCTCTGCTGTCTGCTCTCCTCTGGCATGTGTCCTTAAGCTGAAGATGACAATTTACCTTTTCATCTTGCTTTCCCACACCACCTCCTTTCAGTAGAATTCAGGCTCTCACACTAAAATTCCCACTTCGTATCTGATAAAGGGTATAGGAAACAGCCTGTGTTTCCTATTTATGCCTTACAGTCTTTGTGTTGCCACTGGTTGGACTGCATTCACTGTGAGGACCATGACAGCGTGACAGTGTTTCCTAACCAGTACCAACCACAGCCAATATCAGTTTCCTATTTCCAGTGACCCTATATTCTTAAAAGAACATTTCCTGCAGCTGTGTTTTCCCTCTGTACTACCCTTTTTACTTTTATCCTGTTTCCAGAGTAGTATCTATTCTGATTACACTGAGCACCTTCCATTTTACAAAAAAAATCTCATTTGAACAACATTTTTGGACTCACTAAAGTACTATCACTTTTATCTGCTTTTTGCTAAACACTGATTTCATGCTCCTTCTGAATTGTCACTTGTGTCCTTCAACATAGATCACCTTTACCTGCCTCCACGCCACCACTACTCCAGACATGCTCTGCCATCTAACTCTTCTGCTCCTCTGTTGCCTTATTCTCTTTTTCCTATTTTTTTCTTCATTAACTCTAGCTTTATTGTGTTCTTCCCTCAACTTCCAATTCCTTCCCTGCAGCCCCTTCCACATTACTTTGCTCAAGTGTTGACAGTCTTCTTTATTTTGCTTTAATCTTGTTCTCACAATGCTCAGCATCTTTGGAGAGAGTCTTAACATGGCTAAGTGTTTTGGAAGAATACTGAAGAGTTACTTTAAAGAGTACATCAGGCATAAATTATTTACTTGTTTAAACACCAACTCTAGAAGAGAAATCATAGAATCACAGACTGTTTGGGTTGTAAGGGACCTTAAAGATCATATAATTCCAGGCCCCCTGCCACGGGCAGGGACACCTCACACTAGACCAGGTTGCTCAAAGCCCCATCCAACCTGGCCTTGAACACTGCCAGGGATGATGCAGTTACAACTTCTTAGAGCAACGTATTTGTGCCAAATGAGAACATTTGCCTTGGTGCCGACACGGAATAGGGCAGTTCACTGAGCTCACAGCTTTTGTCTGAGGACAGCTTCTTGTACAAGCTATTCCAGGCCCTACTAGATTCTGCCTGCATCAGCAGCCACAATATATAATCACAATTAGGAAAGTCATTACCTACGTCTGACAACATCGTTTGGCGACACAGGCAGCAATGTATTATCACACCACTGTTGACTTCTGAAGGAAGGTGCGTAAGGCGTATGAGACCATTAAAATAAGACTGGTAGCTGGTAAAAACAAGCAATCCATTTTGGAAGCTGGAAGAAGGTAAAGATATTTTGCATGAAAACATAGGTAAGCCTTTAAATGCGTTTATTTAAGAGGTATATAACAGATCTGCAATGGAAAACAAATCATAAACCAGTCACGATTAATAAGTTCCCTCACCTCTTATTTCAATATACTTTTTCTCTTGCTTTTTACATGGTACTGCGCCCCTTACCATTTTCCATCCTGAAGTGAGCTCCCCTCAGCCCAACAGCAGCACAGGTACCTTCTCTGTTAACTTGAGCTGCTGCTCCCTGCCCCCGATATCCCTGGGTCCCTCTCCACCCCTGACCAGCCTCTAGCCACCCCAATTCCCCACAGCCGCCACACACACTCACCCTCGAAGGCGGGTGAGGCATACCCCGGCGGACGGAGCGTTAAATTCATTAACCCAAGTGCATGCGTGCCACCGCCCGGGCGGACTGGCCTCGGGGCAGCAGCCTACATCTGAGGTTAAAGGCCGTGCAGCCTCCGAGGCCTGCCCTGTACGGGGAGCATGGCGTGCGGAGGCGATGTGGGTTAACCCCCGCCGCGGACACCGGTTGCGCGCTGAGGCCCAGCTCCCTCCGCTCAACGGGTGACCCTGACCGGTGACCGAAGCGGACCGACACCCCACACACCGAGAGGGAGCACACCCAAACCACCCCACACCCAGCAGCGAGGAAAACCGGAGAGGAACTACTAAGCCGCGGGGCGGAGCCGCGCATGCACGGCCGGTAGCACAGGGCGGGGCGGCCCGGCTTCCTCCTCGCTATTAGCCGCGGTGGCGGGCGGGCTCCGCCTGGGGCGGGCAGCCGCGGTTACCTGCGCGGCGCCGGGCGGTCGTAGGGTAGAGCGGAGCTGAGGCTGCGGCGGAGCGGTGGGGCCTCCTTCCCTCCCGCTCCCCCGGTGCTTGGTGGCGGCCGCGCCATGGTTTGCCGCCCCCGGCTGGCGCTGGTGGTGGCGGCGGCGGCGTTGCTGGCGCCGGTGGTCCAGGGCGCGCGGGCCCTGGAGTGGTACACGGCGTGGGTGAGCACGGCCTATGTGGAGCCGCTCAGCAATCGCACGGTGCGGGGCAACACGGAGAGCGGCCGCTATGGCGATAGCTCGCCCAAGGAGAGCGCCCAGGGCCTGGTGGGCATCCCCCGAGGCGCCTCGCCCCGGCACATGGAGGGCTGCGCCACCGACACCGACTACGACGTGCCGCTGCCGCCCGGCGGCCGAGGGCCCCCCGAGGGCGACCCGCCGCCCTGGATCGCCTTGGTAGCCCGCGGCGGCTGCACCTTCAAGGACAAGGTCACCAACGCGGCGAGGAAGCGGGCAGCCGCTGTGGTCATCTATAACGAGGCCCGCTTCGGCAACAGCACCGTCTCCATGTCCCACCTGGGTGAGCGAGGGACGGGGCTGGGCGCTCCCCGCCCTTTGGAGGGAGGTTGGGGAGGGGGGTGGCTTTGTCTAACGCCGGTGGGTCTGTGCGGGGAGGGATGGAGGTGCAGGGAGGCATAGATCCCCTTAAAAATGGTACAGAGAGCTGGGGTTTTCTTTCATTTTCTTTTAAACCGCACCGGGGAAACGCCGGGACTGTCTTCTGTCTTCCAAGTTGCATCTCGAGTGTCCTGGATGTGGTTAGTTGAAGCCATCGAAGGGGGTTGCCGTGTGACAGACTGCGGGGTTGCGGGCACGGATTCATTCATAGCTACCTTTTTGGCTTTGTACCCTCTGACAGAGCAGCTGCAGCAGTTGCAGGTAGGCCCCTTTCCGCAGGCTGCATAGGAACACATCAGGTATCCTGAAGATGCCTGCTGGTGCCGTTGAAGACATCAGCCTTCAAAAGCTGTTTGAAGGCAGCTTTTGGTACGGGCTTCATTGCAATAGCTTCATAGTTCTGCGCAGGTCTGTAAAGGATGTGAGAGAGAGCTATAAGCATCAGGTAATTCTGAAACGCTTGTGGATGCTGTAGGAAACCTGAAGCATAGGGAAGGGTGCTGGCTTGGCTTCTCTTGCGTGTGCTGATCATCTGTGGTCTACAGAAGGGATCTTCTGAGTTTTACTGAGAACGCAGATGTCTGTCACTGCACTCTCTGCTTAGGCTATGACATGAAAGTCTTTCTGGATTTTTTTGAGCATGATGACATCAAATGCTTAGAGGGGGGAGAAAAAGCCCTTCAAAACTCTCTTATAAGATCTGTTTGCATTTTTAGATTTCTGAGGAACTGGAAGGTCCTCAGAGGAGGATGTACAGCACACTAATGAAAAGTGCTGCAAATGCCTGTTTCAGATGGTCCTGGTACAATGAGTTTGTTAATGCCCAGGCTGTTGTTCCCACCTCCTGAGCAAGGGGAAAGGGACTTGATTGAAGCAGAACCACAGTGAGTTTCTAAAGACAAAAACCCCTTACTTGAATGACCTGAAAAATCTCAGCTGTTGCTTCATAGCATGTATATATTGGACAGAAAACAAGTCCCTCTCCTTGGAATACCAAGTAGCACCGTTATGGGGGTTGGAAGTGTGATTACTGTTCCTCTTAGCCTGCTGCTTGCTTGGGTAGATCAGCCTGGCCAATCTATTGTGTTATCTGCTGTGAAAGTGGAGGTGGGATGCTAGGGAAGGTGTACCTTTGATTTTGAGCCAGCGTGGCATTTAAGGTACTTTGTTGTTGTTTGGTTCTTTATTCGTTACCAGCTGTTAGTTTCTTTTCTTGCTGTCACTCTGTATTGGCCAGTGACTGAAATTTTCTTTCATCCCTGTGGGAGTTTTCCCACATTGCTCTCTGTACCCCAACATAGCCTCTCATAAATTCTGTTTGCTCTTTTGTGGAATCTCTTTCTCTTCCCAACAAACTTATTTTATCAAATTTTTATAATTTTGGGTGTTTTTTTTTTTTTTTTTTTCTTTTCTGAAGCATAGAGCTGACAGTGGCACACAAAAACCTTCTTGGGCTTATGCTTAGGTTTGGATTTGCTAGTGTAGTTCTATCTGTCAGTGGCATGAAGAGAACTGATCCCTTACTGCTGGTTGGTTGATTTTTTTCTTAAACTGGCAGAATGTTGCTCATAAAAGCTCTACCTGTGTGAGGTCTGAGATTTTAGTGTATGTATACAAAAAGACATTGTTACTTGTTTATACTGACTGCAAATGCAGGTTGCGCCCCAGGATAGTTTGGATGGGGCAGGAGTGCAATAATATGTCATAAAATTATCACTAGCTGTGTAGTCACAAATCTTTGTTTCATGGTTGAAAATTTCAAACATGTAAATGTTTAATTTTTTTTTCATTGCATTTTGAATTTGAAATACCGGGAAGAATTACTGTTGTTTTAAATCTTAGGTTTTTTGAAGGGGAAAGGAGAGTCTGTAGAAGAAAGGCAAGGAAGAATGTGGAAGGTAAATTGCATTTTACAGGAGCCAAGTTTGCCCTTCCTGTGAAGGGATTTGTGAACTGACACATGAGGAGTAAAACCTACTTTAGGGAGGAGTGCTGAGAATAAATACTCTGGGAAATCTGCAGTGCTGTAACTAAGGAGTGGAGTTACATGCATGAAGAGCATTCTCTTAATGGATTTGCAATTAGTGGCACTGAAAATGGTGTGAGATGGAGCAATGGTTATGGCTGATAATGGTGCAGCCTGAATTATGTAAGGATGATAAATGGGTAACTTTTCTGATGATAAATGGGTAACTTTTCTGATCTTAATGTTTCATTTTTATATTCTTATGAAAAAAAGTTGACTTTTGACTTTCCCCTCAAGGGAAAGTAATAGTGAAACAACTTCACATGTGGCTGAGGAAGCTTTTTGCAGTGGAAGATACTCATTTTGCCATAATGACTCAAAGAGGTTAGTAAAGTTACTGAATATGAATAGTATAAACTCGGACTTTTACGGGAATATAGGCTTTGCAGGCAGTTTTAACTCTGTTCGTTTTTGGTGGCAGTGAACTTTATATAATGCAGAGCCTTCAAATTCCTTTTCAAAACCAAGTATTGAGTGTAAATATTAGCTGAGAGTGGGTTGGAGAGGAGCCTGGAGAGGCAAGGTGTGGAGTGTTGTGGAGGGCAGGCTAAGGAGATTGAGGTTCAGTGCTGGTTAAGAGATTAGGGGGAGGCAGAGGTATATTCTTAGTGGTAAGAAAAAAGGGTTTTATTGGTTCTGTATTTTTCCTGTTACACTTCATGCTGGGCATCCAGCCATTTCTGAATCCCCTCTCAAGCTTGGACATCAGATCCTGATCAGAACATAAGTTTCAAGATACCTTGAGGACTACAAAATAAATCGATTGTGCTTGACACAGGAACAGAAGAGCGCCAACTGGCTACAGCAGTTTCAGATAGGTCTGGAATGGAGCTCTGTTGCATGGCTTGTGTATTTAAGGGAAGCTTGGAACTTGAGTGCATTACTTTAGCTTTGTTAAGAAAATGGTCTTTGGTTTGCTGCAGCTTTGCCAAAATACACCCAACTAGTTCTTTCCTTCGTTGTTATAATTTCTTTTGTGCAGGTAATTGAACAAAACAAATGTAAACAACTTTGTACTTGAGGCTCTATTACTCTTTGCCAGCTCCGAAGTGGCCCAGTTAGGGTAATCTTGCACGTTCAACTTGCTGCATTGCTTTCATCACCACCTGGGATTTTGAAGTGGTGCATAACTTCTATATTACTGAAGCTTTATACAGAAAGCCTCTGGTACTGTACTAAAAGGGTAGAACAGACATCAGTTCTACCTGGTTACCTTGGACAGTGACTGCATGATGCTTATCTGCTATGTTCTGAAGCAGATGCTTATACCTATTTTTTAGGTAAGAGTGTGTATCTGTTGGAAACCTATACAGAAAGAGGAATGTGTACCAGTGGTGACTGCTTGACTACTTTTCTGGTTACCCATTCTCCTCCAGATGAAAACACAAGGTGCACCAAGGATTTGGTGAGATGAGGTGGGAATAGATGGTTGAGACAAAGCTTGTCAATGGATCGTTAGTGTACTGTTAAGTGTTTGGTAAAGGAGACATTTGTTTGGACCAGGAGCTAAATAGAACATTCAGTGTTAATTGTGGCAGTATTAGCAAGGTGCCTATGCTTAAAGAGATCTAAGAACTAACCTTGCACATTTTTACCAAGGTGCTCAAACTCTGGGAGTTTTCTGGTGTTTCTCATAGGGACAAAAGCTAGAGTATATCTGTGATGATAGTGTTATGATAATGTTAACAAACAAAAAGGCACATACCGGATTTCAAGTCTACATCATTTTACTGAGGCGTTAATTAAATCTAGGAGAGAAAACAAGTTTACTGTAGCAGAGTTTCTGCAAAATTAGAAGGTTATAGGAGGGTAGAGCCAACCAAACACTCCCAGTAGATGCGTGCATGTGACACTTGAAGTTCTTTTATAAATGGGATTTGAGGTCTCCGAGTTGTGTTGCAGTTGAAGCTGATATGAATGACTCAACAGCGTTTCAGGACAGAAGTCTAAAACTAGTGAGGAATGAGTTAAAGCCCGTAGTCTTACAGACTGCTCAGGGCAGCTGCTTCTCTGAGTCTGCTCTTGTTCCCTTTGTAATAGTGGGTTGCAAAGTGTGGTTCTGTCTTCTGACCTTCAAGGCCACCGTGTTTAGTTGCATGTATTTTTAATGGCAGGTCCATCGCCAAGTCTTTAAAACTGTTAAAATGCTTTTAACAGGCATTTATTTAAAAATGTATGGCATACTTGTATTCTAAAACTAGGTGTCACAGTGTGTAGCAGCCATTGCACAATAGTCGCCTGACTTCCATTTCAAGGAAGTAACTAGATGATAGTGGGACTTGCTAGTGACAAAACAGAGAAAGGCATTACTGATTGTTGTGGGGTTTTTGAATACTTCTTTGTTGGATATCATGCAGAGAACTAGATAGCAGGGTTAAACTGACTCGGGATTGAGGAGAAAACCTTTATTGATTGAAAAATCCAGGCTGCCTGAAATCTTGAAGTTTTCTTCTTCAAGCCTGAGTGAAACCACATAAATCTTTCCAGTGTTCCTGTACTGTTCACTGGCCATCCTTAGTCACCCTCCTGTTATTTGTGACTCTTGCAGTGGATTAAGGACATAGGACCTAATCTCCTGATTTGGTATGTGGATAACACTTCTCAGCAATGTGAGATAACTTTCCTCCTTTGTAAGTTCTTTTCTTGTTCACTCCCTGTGGCATTGTGCAGGGTCAGACAGCAAGGGGTGTTTCACACTCTTCTGAGATTCACAAGTCTCTCTGGTACTGCTTTCATGCTGGTTCAGGGAGGAGAATAATGCTAATTAACAGTTTCCTAGTATGCTTGGACTTGGGGTATCGTAGTGTCTGGTAGTGAATCTAATGCAACCACAAGGAAAAAAAAGCTTTGTCTTCAGTGGGAGGTCTTGCTACAGGTAGGTAATTGTGTGGATCTTAAAAAGGTATCTGTGGCATTACAGCTTTAGCTTTCTGGCTAGGAAGTCCCCTTTCTTCTTCCTCTACTTTCTGTCTGAATTAAACTTAGTCTCACTTTTTCTTAGAGGTAGGAGAGCAAAGTAAGCTACAATACAAAGCCATGACTTGCTAAGGGCTCCCAAGAGAGTCCTAAAGTATTTCTTGATAAGTCCTTGTTGTGAAGTCTCATTTCATTTTGAGTATTTATTATTTAAGAATCTTTGCGAATTTCAATTGCAAAATTGCAGAATGGCTTGGGTTGGAAGGGACCTTAAAGATCAGATGGCTCCAGCCCCCTCTGCCATGGGCAGGGACACCACCTACTAGACCAGGTTTCTCCAAGCCCCTTCCAACCTGGCTGTGAATGCTGCCAGGGGTGGGGCATCTACAGCCTCTATTCCATTGTCTCACCAATATTTAATGTAATTTCACATTACATACCTGAATTTTTATTTTGTTCACATATCCAGAGAAATTGTGCTATGGATTCAGTTTCAAACATAATTGAATGTGTTTTCATGGTATTCACATATTGTCTCCATCTGCAGCTAAGATTTCCCCACTGACAAATAGGGACCAGCTGTTCCTGAGTTGCGCGTAAGAACTTCGGCAACTCCAAGATGAGATGTGCATTACCTCTCTGGAGTTTTTTTTGCATGGCATCCCTAACTCTCCTCACTGTGTAGAATGAGTATCGGGCTTTAAACTTCAACAGATGCATCTCTGCTATTTATCTTGTGTTTAAGAGTTTCATAAAGTAAATAAAGTTTACTAGTAAAAAACCTTTGTATCAAGTATGCTATGCCTGAAAAAAAACCTCAGAGGTTTTCCTATAAATTTGGTAGCTGATCTTAACCAAAGAGGCCTAAATTATCCTCAAGCCATATGCCTAAATTTTCACTGTATTGACTTTCCTTTTTTTTTTTTTCCTCCAACAGGAACAGGAAATACAGTGGTGATAATGGTTGGCTATCCAAAAGGAATAGAGATATTGGAGCCAGTACGAAGAGGGATTCCAGTAAAAATGACTATTGTTGTTGGCACACGACATGTGCAGGAATATATTAGTGGTCAGTCAGTTGTGTTTGTAGCCATCGCCTTCATCACCATGATGATTATATCTCTCGCTTGGCTCATATTTTACTATATACAACGCTTCCTGTATACGGGATCACAGTTTGGAAACCAGGTAATTAGAGATGATAATGTTTCAGAGTATTTACAGTCTTTTCATGTCAAATCAGTTGCTTACCTTTGCTTATTTACTGAAGTATCCTTGAAGATCTGCTTTTTTGCTCCTTTAGTATCTGTGAATGCCACTCAATAGTAGTTAGTGAGGCTAATAAGCAGTGTGCTAATTGACATTGGAAGTTTGGCACGTTATAATTATTAGATATTTGTAAATACTCAGAAATATATTTAGCCACTTGTCAGCACCCAAGTAAAGGCAGCTTCTTGTGTGATTTGTCACCTAGCTTAACTTCCTTCCTTTTGACATTAAAAAAGACTTTCTTTCTTCAGTAACTTTCATGATGAAAGTACTAACTTCCCTAGCTAGACTCTTTAATGATAAGAAACTATGGTAAATTTTTTAAGATCCACAAGTACAGGCTAAGTTTCTTTGTTCTGAAGCTTTATACAAACTGCTTTTGATACTTGCAATCCTGCTGCTCCACTGTGGAGTATGGAATTGCAGCAGCAGTGTGTGATGAGACTCGGTTCTCTTAGATTGCATGGAGCGCTGAGCACTGTGGGTGTACTAGGAAGATTGGGAAGGAGTAACTTTGCTTTGTATTTGCCCTTTCCACATTCCTGTTGTTTGATAGGTTAAAAAAAAAAGTCAGTTTTACTTTCTCCCCCCTGGGATTAGTACTTCATCATAGAATAACTTAGGTTGGATAGGACCTTTGGAGGCTATCTGGGTCAAACCCCTATGCTCAAGAAAGCAACTTAGATGGAGTTGTTGAGGACCTAGTCCAGCTGAGTTTCGAAAGTACCTTAGGATGGCACTTCTCTGTGCCTTTCAACTCTTGCAAACAGGTTAGGTTCCTTCCATGGCCATCAGCAGTTCTACCATCTTTTTTCTACTGAAGTTGCACTTGTTTCTTTGTAAACAGTTCTCTTTTTTTTTTTTTTTTTTTGCTTTTTTTAATCCTCAGTTCAGAACAAAAGCCCAAATAATTTCAAATGACTGGTTATTGTGTGGACTTCCCCTGCCTTCTGCTTTAACATTCAGATTCTAGCTTTGGAGAGGAAGGAATGGAATCTTTCTTTGCCTTCAGGACTCTAAGCTTTGATTTAGGCTTAAAGGACTCTTGAAGATCAATGCTTGATTCCTCTTTTTGAGTAACTGAAGATAACACATGGGACTTCTGTATTGGTTAAACTTGCAGTCTACTTGAGGTCTTGGTTCGCTATTCTTTTATTAGGCTTTAAGTGTTAAAGCTTACGTGCTGAGAATACTTTCAAGAAAACAGAATTTTTTGAGAACTGTTTATAGACAAAGGGGGTGTGGTTTTGTATGGTAATAGTTGTTTGAAGAAAGTTTCTTCAGGATAATTCGTGCTAAGGGAAGCTCACATGCTTTATGAGCGGTAATAGTTCTAAGCATTTTTTTTTTGCTTGTTTATGAATGTGATGTTTCCCAGAAATTTGTACCACAGCTTCTTAATAAATTTTGCCATTAAGCTTGTCATGTAAGTGCTTCTTAATTAAATGAAATTGCCTAGCATTAGGCAGTTATGCCACTTTCTCATTTCTCCCTCCTCAAATGGCCATTGAAAACAAAAGCTTACAAAACCATGCATAAAGTTTGAACGCATTGTGAAAATTTTGATCAAGGTGGGAGTCAAGGATTTTGTTTAGGAGTCCTAAAAGACTTTTGGAAACAAAATAACCCAGTTCTCTAGCTTAAATCTTATTTTGCATGTCTTCCTGACTCCAGTATAATTTAAACTTGGGAGTTTTTAAGCTATGCTTTATAGAAAGCTACTGTGCAGCTGCTAAGTGAAGGTGAAAATGGGTGTCTTAAGATTTATTGTAACATTGGTTTAGCAGTAAAACTTTGGAAGGCTTCCTTGCAGTGGAAGATAAAACAGGACAGTACAAAAAACCCTGAGCTGACAGAGAAGGTGGAATAGACTGCTGCTGCTTGTCCATTTCTGAGAGAACTTTAAGACTCTTATAAACACCATAAAAAAAAATTCCCAATTTGCAATACTGTAAGTTTGTAAAATGGTGTAAGACATTGTAATTATAATTACAGAGAAAAGCTGCCATAATGGGTTTTTTTATTCCTTTATGGTATTTCATTAGTGAGGATTGCTGCCAGACAAATCAACATCTGTTAATTGGGAGTGTTTAGTTTCTCAATTTCTAGCAGCAGCTAGCACTTTGTCTTGGAATACAGTGCTGCTTTCTTTTCTTGCTTCCCCTCAAAGCGTGATTAGGACTGTTACTGTATAGAAGTCCAGTATGGTATCTTACATCTGTTAAACCTTTCTTGTCATCTCCTTCGCATAATGTGTCCTTTCAGTGCAAAGCTTTGTGTAATGTGTGAGACAGTGTTTAACTGAAGGGAAGTATTAATAGCTGTGAGCAGCCTTTTGACCTGGTGGCCAGCTGTAGGCTGTCCAGCAGGATTCCACCTTCTCTTAAGCTGGTGCAAAATGTACCATGTGCTTGCTCATGGGCTTGACTAACTAGAAGGTCTGGTTATATGGCTGTTGTTTTGGCTCCAATTGCCTCCGAAGCCTACATTGATTTCAGTTTTCCTGTGCTGGAAAGCCCTTAATGTAGACAGTCACAATATAAAGCCACGTATCTCAGTTTGGTCTCTGTAGTTCTACACCGGTTGAGTCCATTGTAGAAGCAGTACGCTCGCAGATGATGCTTGCTGCTGTACCCTGAGAATGCAAGGCTTGCAGTTTTTCAACATCTGTGGGGTGGAAATATTTTGTAAACAAAGTAGTTAGGCAGATATTATTTTCTGTTTTTTCAGATGCATTCAGAAGACTTGGTAGTCCACATGGAAAGTATTTAAAAGCTTTGAAGTCTAACTCTTAAAACTAACTTGTGTACTAACGCTTAAAATCTTTATTCAAGGGACATAGGAAAGAAACCAAGAAAGCAATCAGCCAGCTTCAGCTGCATACTGTGAAACGTGGAGAAAAGGTAATTCAGTGGCTCTGATTATTGCTGTATGATTTAAAAACTGGTTTAATGTCTTTATAGAATTCTCATGACGTAATTGGAGCATGACTTACAATTCCAGGCTCAATTTATGGCCTTTGCTTAGAAGACAGAATTTAAAATTGGAGAGTCAAATTTGAATTACTTATGAAATGTAAGGCTGTTTTATTGCAAATGATATCTGGTTATACAAAGTGTTGCAGGAGACTACAGGGCTGATACAGTAAAGATGAGGAAATGAATCTTTTCAGCGCTTGAAAACATCAACAAATGGATTGCAAAATACTTCCCAGGCTCTATCGATTGCACAGTTGCTAACAGCTGATGTAATCTTTTTTGTTTTTTCTTTTTCTTTAAAGAACATCCATCTTTTTATTGATCAGAAGGCCTCAGAAATCTGAAAAGCTCTGGAAAATGAAAAACCTGTTTCATCTTTTGACATACATACATTAAGGAGATGTGTAGGCTTCAAGCATAAATTTTGTGGAGAATTTCTTTGAATTACATTTCTATGTGTTGAAATAAAGCTGTTCTAAAAAATAAAAACAGCTTTCAAAAAGTTAGCTTTGATACCATATGGCCTAAACTTATAGCTGTGTTAGAATAACTGAAGTTGAAAAAGCCAAGGTTTTGAAAGGAAATGTAATTTTAGTTGGAGTTTTCAGGCAGCTCTGATCCTAGATGCTAAATTAGCTTCTTTCATTATAGGCATTTTTTCCCCAAATCTTTGTCTTGTTTGGTTGGTTTTTATTTAAAGGTGTTTTTTACTTAAGAACTGATTTGCTCAGGTGAAAAGCAAGTATTACTTTTTTTTAATCCAGGAGTAAAATTGAAGTGAGAAAGACACTTTAGTGTAGGAACCTGAGAAGCTGTGACTGTACAGAAGCTGCTCAGCTCAGGTCACATGCTACGGAAAGTACATCCTTCAGTTAGCAGGCTGTCTTTGAACTTGCCTTTTTGCCTCTTACGCATTCAGCATGTTTAGCACTTTACAAGTATTTGTTACTTTTAATTATATTCTGAATTCCATCAGAAAGTAATGTATTTCAAGCTGTGCACAGAGGCATATTCATACTTCTGTTCATACAATGGTGAGATCAAGAAAAATGGAGTTGAACTGAAACTTCTGTAAAGCAGTATCAAAGCATAACATCAGTGCTGGAAGAAGTGGATGTAATGTAGGAGGAAATGGATGTAATGTAGGAAGAAATGAACGTAAAAGGGCCATGATAAAACCTATGGTGACAGCTGCAAGGAGGATGTTAACTGCTTTTAAGCTGCTGTTCAGTAAACCTCTAAAAAGGATTTGTATTATGAGATTTGTTGTTTTTTTCAGTGTACCAGGTAGTTCCTTCCCATTGATATACCCTTAAGTGAAATAAAGGAAATGGGGGAATTTGTTATACAGTATGCTGGTTGTAGCTATGAATGTGTGTTAAATATTAATATAGTTCTGCTTGGTAAGTCATGTCTTCTAATTTGGTTTGACTGCCTACTATCAGCAAATTTATGTAACTTACTGATGCAGAGGTACTTTCATTAAGTAATGTAAATTTATGGGGAAGTAAGTCCTGTCTACTTTGTAAGTGTGTATTTCTTTAAATATTTCCTTTCAGCCATTTAACAGGGTATATTTCTTTTATTGTGACCCAGTGCAGTCTTTCATTATCACTTCACTTGGGGTTGAGGTATTTAACTAAAAATAGGTCAATATTTTAAAAGTGTATTTGCTATCATGTAGATCTTTCCTGAGAAGCTTATAGGATTATTGTAAAATGGACGCTCATTTGAGTATGTGGTGCATATGGTGTACTTGAATTTTGCCTCTTTTACAGACTTAAAAATAGTGTTTGTTATAGAACAAGTACTTGTCTTAACTTTGCTTGTGTAAAAAAGAAAGAAAAGTCTTAATTTGATTTACTGGGGAATTTAAGATGTTAATTATGTAAATTGATAACATTCAAGGAGGGAAAAATTTGCCTTGAACTTGAAAGGTTGCTTGCAGTACTAATTCATTTGAGCATTTGTGGTAATCAAAGCGAAGTGCTTCAGTAAGCAGTAAACAAAAATACTTACTTTGTGGAGGATGAAAGGGAAGAAGTTTGCCCTCTGTCTGTTTTCTAATATTTAAGTTTTACACAACCCAAAGGCTTGCATCTGGAGATAATATCATATTTGCACTGCAACTCTAAGCATGTCTTTAAGATGACAGCAAGACCTATTAGGGAAAATATTAAACCCTTAGTGAGAAACAAATTGAGGTGGGGAAATACGGCATTTTGATTGTCTCTCTCGTGTGAACTTGGACTGTTCCCCAGAATACATACTTCAGTTC
>JANRGW010017475.1:0-23108 GCA_024733675.1 Psilopsiagon aymara
ACTGCTGCTGCCACCAATAATAATAATGATAAGGGAAATAACAAGGGAAGAGAATACAACCGCTCACCACCCGCTGATCAATACCCAGCCAGACCCAGCAGTGATCTAACCCTTCCGGGTAATTTCCCCCAGTTTATATACTGGGCATGACGTGCTGTGGTATGGAATACCCCTTTGGTTAGTTTGAGTCAGATGTCCTGTCTCTACTTCCTCTCGGCTTCCTCTCCTCCCTGGCAGAGCATGAGACTCATAAAGTCCTCGGTCAGACTAAACATTATTGAGCAGTAACTGAAAACATCGGTGTTATCAACACTGTCCCCAGGCTGAAAGTCAAAAACACAGCCCTGCTCCAGCTACTAAGGAGAAAAATGACTGCTACTGCTGAACCCAGGACAGTACAGATGGCATATTCCTTCTTAATAGATTCCAGGACATAATAAACATGGCTCCATGAGTGATAGTTATACTAACTTTGAAGGTCAATGTGAGAAATCTTTGCCAGCAAGGCAAGTCACTCATTTGATCAGCTGCACTGCCACTGAAACATAGCTGGTCCAGTAGCTAGACTCCTGGAAAGGTTTGGAGTGAAATGATTTGCACCATTTAATGTCATTTGACGTCTATCAGAGTAAATACTGCAACTGCCACCACATACATCACCATCCCTAAAATTCATGTGGAAGTGTCTTTACCACACGAAGTATTTCATTCAACCAGCAAAATATATCTAAACCCGGAAATTGAGCTCCAAATCCTGTTTTTTGTCTGACCCTGCTGACACAGCATTGTGCCTTTGAGCTAAGAGACCAGTAGGATATTAAACCTCACATTGTGCAGAGGTCAAGATGGTACTTGCACCTTTCATGCATACTAAAAACACAGCTGTTGTCAGGGTTATGTTAGCTCTAGATATTAGAAATTAAGTCATTCTAAGCACAGACTATTTCAAATAAGTATTACTAACAGTGAAACATTATTTTACGTTGAGAAAGTGTCCTGATACACGAAGTTGTGCCAGGCAAGGTATGGATTGGATATTAGGAAAAATCTTATGTGCTTTCATGGGTCATTTTAATGAATAGCTGGCAGAGAGATTCAAGTTTTCAAATACACAAACCTCAAGAGAACCAGAAAATGGTTCAAAACAGCTGGAGACTGGGAGAATGTTAGGAGAAAGCATTATATATGCTTGTCTTGCTCTTGCTTTAATACAAATATCCATCAGTGTGCAACCATCTAGGTCCTTCATGGGGGCCAGGATAGTGGGATAGGTTTTTAGCCGTACAAAAGCAATACGGATATTCTCATTTCCTTAACACCTAAATACTGAATTCTACAAGTTAGATGGGAGATGATAGTAGTAAGTTTCCTGCACTCTGTCACAAGATTTCTGTGAATGATCAATGCATGTATGCAACACTGTCCTCTTAAAAAAACAAAAATCAAAGAAGAAAACATTCAGAGTGCCTGTTATTCTACTGGGAAAGTCTTTGAAGATTATTGCTACTATTATGGAAAAATAAAAGCTATTAAAATAACAAGGCAAGTAGCATTAAATAAATTCATCTATTCAAATTTTTGGAATTAAAAACTGCTTAAAATAATATTTTGATTAAGAACATATAGTTCATTAGTTACAAATTCAAACTGCTCCTCATCATTAGTAATGTTCATGAAATGACTGACACATGAAGTAACATGACTATAAACAGAATCTCTTTCCTTAACTTAAACACATAAATGTACTCTGGAGAAAATTCTTATTTTGTACATGCATAAAAGATAGAAATGAAAGATATAAGCAAAATTCTTTATATTAAAACTTATAATATGAATCTTTAATATTTACATGTATGCATCCTGGCAATTTTTTTCTGTAGAAATTAGAATCAGTTATAAATAGTGTATGTTCATTCTATACACAATTCACAAATGCATGAAAAAATGATGATTCTCTCAAAGTTATTTTACAAGCACCTTGAAAATAATCCTTGCTGAGATTGAATCCTGCATTTATCTCAGGTTTGAAAATTTTATTCTTCCAAGTCTTTTTGACCAGCACAATGTATTTCTAACTGAGGTTCCTAGAGCAATAAATTTGTATTTACGTGAACTTCAATCAAACTACTCAGTAACTTCAACTTATGCTTTCCCTTACGAAGCATTTGTCCAGCAGCAGAAGATCCTTGGTTTTGCATGTTCTTATGTAATTAATACTCCACTTAACTTCTGAACTTAAGTTGAAAAGGTGTAATTTCAAGCTGGCATTTTACTTGCTAAAGTGTTTAGACTCCCGCTAAACACTATGGGTATGGGTAGAACAGAGATCTACCCATAGTCTACCCCACTGTGGGGATAATTGGGCTGTGTGCATATCCAGTCATGATTCTGAGATTTTAAAACATAGTAGTAGCAAAAAAATATAGCAATCCTCATATTCCAAACAGAATAAATAATCAGAACTGCATTTAACAGACAGTATTCAGAGAACAATGGGAGACCTTTCAAAGCAGACAGCTGTATCAGAGTACTGAAAAAAAAAAAAAAAAAGAAAAAGAACAAGCAAAAAATAACAGACTTCGAAGATATGATTTTACTATTACATTATCTCCTTCACAATGCGGTTAAAAATATGGTTGTATTTTAATGACAGCCTGATATGCCAGGTATACCAGGCTAGGCATGGCCATGGCTGGTACTGAGGTTGGGGATAAGCATTAGCAAGCTCCTCAGGCACTGACTGGAGGGCACAGAGCAGGCACTCAGCTGAGTCTTCACACAGCTCATTCTCACAACATAGCTGTCTATACAGAAGTATGATACATGGTTGCATGGCTGCAGGCCTGGCCTTGAGCACGGGTAGCCAAAACTGAAATGAACATACTAACTTTGTACATTATTGCAAATTATTATATGGACCAAAATATATAACATATATTGATGTATAATTATTATATTACTTGAAACAAGAATATACCTTTACTATTTTCTAACCCAAATTATGCAAGTTTCAAATACAAAAGTGCTATATGAATCCTTAAACAGTTACTTTTCAAAATAAAACATAGCTCTACAGACGAACTTGTCTGATTCATGTGTGTTTCATGCTTATAATTTTTCATGACACTGATTTACAGATTGTAGTTTTCTCTAAATCCTCATGGTCACATGCTCATCTATAATTTTATCTTTTTTTATCCTATTTTACTGGGAATTAAAGTAATATTTTATTCTTTTGCAAACTTTTACTGACTCTTACCTGTCTAAGGAAAAAAACTATTTTGTTCTCTTGTGAGTTAATTATTAGTAAAAGACTATAAATGTTAAGACAAGTATGTCCCAAATTGACCTAGCTAAATGCACAAAGAATTGCCCTGGAGAACAGATATTTCAGCTGCTAGAGTATCTGTCACCAGTGCTTGGTGTTTGGGATCCTTCAGCCCAGGGCAATTAGCCCCAGGGTTTGATTCCTCCTTCTAAACAAAGCACATTAAGGTTAAAAGCTGCACTGTTTACAACTTCTGTTAGAAGTCACTATTTTCTTCAGACATCTTTGACATTGCTTGCAAACTGCTTTCATCTATAAACTTCTGCTAACACTGCCAAATTATACGAATGTTTCTTTGAGAAGTTAAAAGTCATGTCATTTGATGTCCTCCTATACTACTTGTTAACTAATCAGTTAAATAAATAAAGAGTACTCAGAAGAATTTAAGAAATGGGCACAGGTATCTTTCAAGTGCAAAATCAAAAATAACTTTTTATTTAAGGTTATTAACTAAGAGGAAAAGGGCAAAGTGGGTGCTTGTAGTTACATCTGTGACTGACTATTTCATTAAGTGCTAAAGAGCTGAATAGCTTTTCTAATTTACATAGAAACTTAATATTGAATATGATTGGCAAAGAGTAAAAATCTTAGCTTATTTCATTACAAAACCCCCCACTAATTAAAACTGCAGTGAATGCCTTTTTTTCCAGTTTTTTTTTTTATAAAATAAGAAATCAAATTACTTTGTCAATTTTCATTGGTTTTATAATTACATAAAATATTGAAGAAGGCATCTCTTTTAAAGAACCAACTCAAAATGTCATAATTGACATCAAAATGCATTACATCTCTCCTTTATTGCAGCAGCTATTATAATTTTAGTAAAATTGAAATTTGAGATATAAGAGAGATATAAACCACAACATTGTGTTAAATTATATCAGCTTGTAGGCAGAACGAAACACAATCAAAACAAACAAATTCATTAAATATTGCTAACTGAAAAGTCCAAACCAGAAAAGTAAAATCCTATAGTCTCACACTTCTTTGTTATGAAATCACATAGTAATGTAATTTAATGTAAAATTCATGTAATTTTAATAAAATTAAAATGTAATTAATTTTAATAAATTTACTGTTAATTCAATTGGTACTGGTATCTTACAGATTTTATTAGCCTAATGCTACTATTAATGTGGAGCCTTATGAGCAAAATTTGCTATGAATGAGCTATTAGAAACTACACACTATTCTAGAAAAAATACCTTAGAAAATAAACACAGCAATACAAACTAATATATAAAATGCCTTTAGAGAGACATTACACCATGAAAATCATTAAAATAAAGACTTGGACCACTGTGAGGAAGTTTTATATCCTGCTGAGAATCAAAGCCTTTAATTTATTTTAAATAATTGTAATGTTTGATGATTTTCTAATTCTTCCAATTTTTTATTCTCCAAGTGAATGGTTTCAAAAAAAGGGTGAGCACATGTTACATGAAATGTAAATTTTCAAATACCTAGCTTAAATAATTCTGATTTTAGATACTTATTTTTTCTTTTATTATGCAGAAAAATATTTTAAAAACTTTAGCAAGAATTGAAATTCTACTAATTGTGGACAAGTGCACCCCCAGAAAGAAGCAACATAAAAGCTCTAGAATTAAAAAAGCCTGTACCCCTGCAAGCTGTAATAAAAGAGACATAAAATAGCAATATACCATAGAATCATAGAACCATAGAATGGTTAGTGTTGGAAGGGACTTAAAAGACCATCTAGTTCCAAGCCCCCTGCCATGGGCAAAGACATCCTCCAATAGATGAGCTTGCTCGCAGCTCCATCCATCCTGGCCTTGAACATTGCCAGGGATGAGGCAGTCACAAATTATCGGGACAACCTGTTCCAGTGCCTCATCACCCTCATTGTAAAGAATTTCAATCTAATACTTAATCTAAATCTACTCACTTTCAGTTTAAAACCTCATCTCATCACTACATGCCCTTGTAAATAGTACCTTTCCAGATTTCTTGTAGGCCCTTTTTATAATGTCTCCACAGAACTTTTCTTCTCCAGGCTGAGCAAGCCCAGTTCTCTCAGCCTGTCTTGACACGAGATGTGCTCCAGCCCTCTGATCATTTTTGTGGCCAATCTCTGGACTCTCTCCAAAATGTTCTTATGTTGGGGGCCCAAGAGCTGGGCCCGCCAAGGCGTGGGGTCTCACAAGAATGGAAGGGGAGAATCACCACCCTTGACCTGCTGGCCACACTACTATACATCATGCTATTTAGTGATATTTCAGTGGCTATTTTTGAAAATTATTAATTAGACTTCCATAACTTAATTTTAAATATTCCGATTTCTATGTAAACCAAGGCAGAGATAAAGACCATTCTATCAGCAGTTGTTCAAATAAATTCATTTTCTTGGATAAATCTTCAAGATCTATAAAGTTCTTCAGGGTTTCTATGATCAGCCCTACATAAATTCAACTAAATTTTATTTTAGGGTTATAAAATTTCAGTAATAATGCACTAAATGAAAATGATTCAATGTATTTTGACTAGAATATGTTAATAAGCCTTTAAAATGTTGAACATAGGAGGTCTGATTATACTGATATACTATCAAAGAAACACCAGATGTTGCAATAGGTGGCATGGTTATGACAAATTTGGACTTTCTTTCCATTGGGCTAGTGCTCATGAAAACCAACATGATGCTAATTGCATTACTTTTTGCAGTTATGCTCTTTCAGGTGAGTCATAAAATCTAGGTCCCACGGCTTATGATAAATTTTTTTTTCAGAGGGATAAATAAGGTATCTTCTTTCAAATCCAAATACATTCTGCTTTCATATTATTCACTAACAGTCTTTAGATAATAAAACAAGATAATAACTTTCTGACTGAAAGACCCTTATATTTTTATATGCGCTGTTAATAACTGTGTTTGTCATCTCAGAGGTACTCTATTATGATATCAGATAATTCTATTTGTACTCGTACACATTTCCTCTTCTATGATATTACTTTTTTAATTTTCGTATGTCAAAAACTTTTCCATAGCTGAAGATGCTACAGCCTTTTCATAGTAGAGTGCTTCATAGAGCTTTTATCATGATAAAGTACAATAACAGCCATATGCTGGTGTTGTTGCATGGATAAATCCATCACTTATCCACTCAACCAGCTTTAAGGAAGGAAGAAATAAATCAATAGCTCAGATTGCTTCTTGACTTTTATTAACTCAGACAGATGAACAGAAGACCTTTGATAACAAAAGTTTAGAACTCACCTGTGGGATGTATATTATGCTTTTAATTGGCTTTCTCCATTGGAAAAACACATGCACAAATAAGCTATGCTCATTAGTAAAACCCGTTACATCACTGTACATTAAAAGAAATACTAATTACTAATACTAAAATACTAATGTGCTAAACATTACAGCTGACCCAAAGTAAAGTTACTTCAGGTGTTCTGATGTTAAGCACACAATTCCATATTGGAAAAACTGATGATTATTACATTCATCCAGGTATATGATTTATCAAAAGGAAAAGAAGAAAAATATTTATGTCTAGAAGTATACAGATTTATACTTCAGTCTCCTGTGAATAAAATAATTTTTAAAATGTAGAATTAATGTTATCAAAATTGCTTATTTGAAATGTCAGCTGTACATCATTCACAATACTAAAAAATACCAAAGAAAGGTGTGTTAAATGAGTAATATCCTTTGTACCTGCACATGAAATGAAGGTAAATATCATGTGCCTCAGGGTAATAATGGGCTTGACTGTGCCTGCACAGGCCCCAGTGCCTCTCCCCACCTTGTCTTCGGCCAAAGACTGTTTGGCCCAGGACCATTTCAGTCCCATCGGGGACAGCAGCTTACCTGCAGCCTTCCCTGATTCCTAGGTGAAAGCAGTGCAACAGCCCTGGTCTGGGGGAGGTACTTCACTCCCTTTGTTCTCACAGTAAATTTCATAAAGACCATCATACAAACTATAATACTGAACTGAAAATATATAATATTGTGATATATATCATGTTTTTTCCCCTTTAACTTTGAAAGTTAGTTATGGTTTCTGTTAGTTACATGGATTCATTCATGTGTTTTGTTTTCTCTGTAAGTCATAGCAATGATGTCATGCTCATAAATGAAAGGAGATGCTGACTGCTGTAATACAAGAATAAAGCAAGCATTTTTTTTGGGGGGGGGCACTGATGATGCACGAATGCCACATTCTACCTGTAAAACTCAGGTTGCGTGTGTATGCAAATACAGAAGTTCAAAATTTTAAATCATTACAGGATCCAGAATCATGAAGAAATTATTTACAGCTTTAACTCAACACTGAATTACTGCCAGTATAACTTCACTTGTGCTACAGTTTAGAGATGCATTGATCTAGGTTTTCAGAAGCAACTCATAGCTATCTGCAAGTCACATATGATCTACAGCTATTTAGCATTATAGAGGAACTTGGGCAGGGGAAGAAATTCTCAGTTTAGACTGCTGAAAACTAAACTTTTCAGAATCAACCTTCAATTTAAGGAATTCAAGAGAATTTCTGTATGTGCTGCAATAAGTTCCTAGATTAAGATGCAAAGAAAACTAAAAAGAAAGCCTCAGAGAAAAGGTAGTTGAATAAGTAGCATACGCATGATCAAGACACAGGAGAAAAATGAAAATAATAGCTAAAACTGGGTTTTGGTTTTGCTTCAGAAGCATTTAAAAAAGTGCAGTTAAAAGATGTAACTGTTTTGAATTAATACATCAAATGGGAACATTAAAAACATGGAAGACTTTACAGTTGATCTTGATTAACTTCTTAGACATCAAGTGAATTTTCAGTAGAAAAAATATTCCCTTGTTCCATATTTCAGGGTCACAATATCTAGGCTTAATTAATTTTTAGAAAACTCTTCCAAAGAATTCCCTGCACCTGAATTGTTGGACTCTTTTCTAACGATATGGATCCCAGTCTCCACTCCCGTGAAAATTCAAAATGACTATATACAAAGCACTGGTGAAATAACATTGACATATAAAACTAATGACAAAGTTGCTACAAAAATGCTGTATTCATTTGAAGCTATCCACCCCAACGGAAGTACAAATTCCAGTCATTCTATGGTGTTAGATGAAATCTAGCAGATGTTAAATGTGTCAAAATTTGTGACTAAACAGTCATCTAAGCCTTATTTTTATGAGGTTTGTCTTACTTTGTCCCTAAACTTCACTGACTATAGCAAGAAACAAATTAAAAACATAAAATTATCTTAGGAAAAATGAAACTGTACTGAGGCATCTCCTATGCTTTGAACAAGGCTTGTTGTATCTCAATTGACATCCGTTAATGTTTAAAGGTTTTAGTAGGATGTAAAAAAAAAGCTCATAAAATCACAATCATTATAGTCTGGGGAAAAGTTGCATGTTTTTCAAGCAGAGCACTATATTTCAGTGTTTGAGTGTTGGGCTTGGTTTTTTATCTTATGCTATTTATAGGAAGCCTATTACTTTACTGAGGAGGGGATGGAAAATAAAGTGTACAGCCAAGGGATCTACAAGTACCACTTTACTAGGCATACACCATTCAACCAGGAACACTAAAGGGATTAAGAAGGCAGCTTTGTATCGTCTCAGAGGTACAGTAACATAAGCACCACACTGGATTGTATGACAGTTACTATGGTAACAATTCTTTCTTTTCCGACAACTAAACCACACACATGCTGGCAGAACAAACCAAGTAATTCAAATGGATGTGAAACAAATGTTATCACAGAGCCCTTCCAGTCTGGCAATGTTTTCAATTTTCTGAATCTAAAGATTGTCTATTTTGAACACCTAAGCCTCTAAACTGGGTTATTTTTAAGCCCTATTATGCAAAAGAATTGTATCAGATTCTTCTGGGAGGCTCATACAAGAAACAGTAGAGGCACTTTGTAAGAATAGTAAGAATCATAGAATCATAGAATAGTTAGGGCTGGAAAGGAGCTTAAGATCATCTAGTTCCAACCCCCCTGCCATGCGCAGGGACACCTCACACTAAACCACATCACCCAAGGCTCTGTCCAGCCCCGCCTTGAACACCGCCAGCGATGGTGCATTCACAACTTCCCTGGACAACCCATTCCAGTGCCTCACCACCCTTACAGTAAAGGATTTCTTCCTCATATCCAATCTAAACTTCCCCTGTCATGAATAAGTTGGGAAAAGAAACAAAAGTAGTAGTATGCAAGACAGTGACAGAATACTGCAAGACAAAGATCTGGATAGTATTATCCTTATCTAATAAGGGTATCTAATAACCCTTAAGTAGAACAGAAATATATGACTACTGTTAAGTGACATAGGTGGAGGTTAAAGGGAATAGTGGTTCAAAAATTTAGTTGTACTTGTTCGAATGTACATATGTCTGAGTGACAATTAGGAATTAGACACAAATTCCACTCAAATCAAGAAATCTCTGTAAATTATACGTTCTTATTCTAGGATGCTGCAGCAGTATAAACTTAATATATGTAGAACCTGTATCGCTAGGATTAAAATAATTTTAATCTGAGAATAACAAGATCCATTCTTTTAAATGTTTTTATTAAATTCCATTCTTTTTTCAAGTCAAAATTAAGTACATTTGCAGCATCCTAGAACTGGCACTCTCTTGTGTCTAGCAGTATTAGCATGGCACTGTAGATAGGCTGATAAGTCCCATCTGTCAGTCAGCCAGCATATCTTCCTGCTGAAGAAGGGAACAGAAAGAATTAAAAGAACTAATAATATGCTACTGCCATTCAAAGTATGAAGATTTTCAGGATTTGCATCATGCATATACATGGCAGTAGTTTAGAAAGGAAAAAAGATTGGATGGAAAAGGAAAGAGCAAAACCAACAGAACATGCAAAACTTAGTCAGGACAAGTCACAGAAGGAGGAAGGGAAAGGAGAAAAAAGTTCAAAAAACCCAGATGGAACACTGAAAGCTGGTAAGTCATAGATCATCTACCAATGTTCGTTTCTTTACCCTGTAAATTTTTTTTCTTCTTGAAGAATATTAGTAATTAATCTCCTTTCATTTCTCAAAGTAAGCTTATAGCATAAAAAAAAAAAATACAAATAAATAGAAAAATAGATAAATAACCACTAACCCAATGATTTTTTTCTTTTTTTTTTTTTTTTTTCAGGAAAAGTCTGAAGGATCTTCAAGATACAGGAAAGCAAGTAGTTACTCAAAACATTAATCAGGATGAGCCTTTGCAAAGGGGTAAAGCAGTTTTCAACAGCAGTTTAGAAATTTGAATGTAATTAAAGTTACTGATAGCAATTTAATTTAGCCTTTTATTTCTTTTCCTCAGAACTGTGAATTTACTTTCATCTATTCAGAGAAATACATATTTCACTTAAGCTTCTAATCAGGAGATTTTTTTTTTTTTTCTAAATATAGGATGCAATATTTCATACAAAATAAATTTTGATCCAACATAATTCAGTACAAAAGACTCTGCCTAATTTGGAATAGGAAAGTGAGGTTCTTTTCAGTCAGGAAGAGTGCTCTGACTATAGAACTACCATGCTAGCACGTACAATTTTAAAAAGGAGAAAGCAAGGTGTTCTCTGCTACATATTCTGCCCACTTGGATGGCCACTCTGAGGTGAGAATGCCTAAGAACATTTCTCAGTACTTCATTCCCACACATTATTTTTGTGACTATTATGTCAGCTGCTCTGTGGTTCTATGATTCTATGAAATAAATGGATTAGCTGATTTTCATTCTTATTATCTCCAAGTTCTTTCTTGTTATTCAAAACTGAGCTAGTGCAGGGTGTTGTGGTTTTGTGGTTTTGTGGTTTCTTACCAAGATTTTAACACTTGAATCTCACCTCTACCTACCTATCAGTCAGGACATTTGGGTTACATCTCTGGTTTATCTGAATGTAGGCTAAAAATACTGCTGATTTTCTTAATGAGAAATAGACTCAACACCCCCTTAGTAATTCTTTAGTACACTCTCAATTCAATTGTAGTGGCTGTGCTTTATTGATTACATTAATGGACTTGATCTATATACAATAAGATTATATACCAAAATATGAAGGGGCAAGAGTTACTAGTATTTAAAGATATCTAAACAGGGAGATACTAGATGTTCTGATGGATTTTCAGATATGTCTTTACAACTACCTTATTAAATCAACAATGATTTTGAGCTTTTCATAGTGAATGGTGGTTATTAGGGTATCCTGGCTAAGCCTTGCAATTTTCATTTAAGAAAATGCTGAGGCTGTGTTCTACCAAAGAATAACATTTCTCACGGCAACAGGAGATGTGGAGGACAAGAAGAGGATGCTTATTCAATTAGTCATCTCTTGAACCATTTCTTCATCCAATTTGAAAACGTTCTCTTCTATTCTTAAAAATGTACTGACAACAGGGCAGATCTCAAAAGAAGCAAAAAAAAAAAAAAAAATACTGTTCCCAAAATATTATTTTTATCCTGAGGTGTTAATAGTGGCAGACTACAGTCAAAAATTGTTTAAAAACAGCAAGACTTTCATCAGACTTCATAGAGGTCGAAAAATGTATTTTCTGAGTGCTAAAAATATTGTGGAGGGCCTTGAACATCAGTCAAACTTTTGAAAGGTGGATAATGAAAATTATTACTCTTTAATGTCACTTTTGCTCTCAGAATGTCCAAATTTCAAAACAGCAGGAAATATTTTCTTCCTTTCCTTTGACTTCAAAATAGTCAACATTTCAAAAAATTTGAAAATCTGTCTTGTCAGATCACTCTAACTGTGGGAAATATAATATTCTGTTTCAATGAAAAAATCCAAAGCTGAGTTTCAACTGGGCCTTCCAACAAAGAGTGTACTACCTAACGAACAAAGAAGAATAATAGATGCCATTAACATTGACGGTGTTACCTAGACATAAGTGTTTTACCGAGGTTTTGAAAGACTGCTATTTACTTATATTATTCCAAGATATTGGTTAGTTTGGAATGGATCATCTTAAATCTTCAGAAGTTTTCATCTGAATTTGAAGGTATAATAGCTAGTGGTCCTATTTTAATCATACACACATGAACAGTTATGCAAGGAAATCTTTCTGGTTGATGACCTTATACAATCAGTACCTGCTGCAATTACTATGAAAAGACATAGATGACCAAAGACCTCTACCTTTAGCCTTGTAACAGAAACTAAAATTAAAAATATTAAATGTGTTATAAATGTTTATTGCTACCCTTTTTTTGAATTTTGTGTGAGGGCTAAAGTTTTGTTTGATTGCTGAAGTCCAAATCCAGGGACACTAAATTAAAATCTTAAAGTGAATGAAGTAACAAAAAGATTAGAACATATGTAATATTTATATAATAGAAAAATACATATACTATGTATTACATTAATTATATAATATTTCATAATATATATTATGCAATTGTATATTATACAATTAGTATATACGCTTATATTAACTCATAAATAAAAAACTTTATTTTGAGACAAAATCCAGAAAAAAGTTGAGATCATCAAAAAGCATAACTATGAAATTACAAAAACTTGTCTGAATTTCTTTGCTTAAATTAGGAAAGGTAGCTGGATTTACATATTGCCTCATGGATATTTTCTGAGTTTAAAAGTTCCATTTACCATAAAATAGTTTGTTTCTGACCTGGTTCTCTATTTTCAAGTCCAAATTCCGTTTATTTCAGAGTGGTTTACTTGTTTCTAATAAAGTTTTAATTCATCTCCTTCAGAATCTTAAGTATCCTTTAAATAGCAGTCTTATATAGAATCATAGAATCATAGAATGTTTATAGTTTAAAGTACCTTAAGGTCATTTATTTCCAACCACCTTCCCATGGGCATGGACGATACACCAAATCATGTCACCCAATGCTCTGTCCAACCTGACTTTGGACACATCCAAGAATGGAGCATTTACCACTTCTTTGGCAACCTGTTCTAACGCCTCACCACTCACAGTAAGGAACTTCTTCCTTGTATCTAACCTGATCTTCCCCTGTTTAAGTTTAAACCCATTTCCCCCTTATTCTAGCGCTACAGTCCCTGATGAAGAGTCCCTCTCTAGCATCCTTATAGGCCCCATTCAGATACTGGAAGGCTGCTATGAGGTCTCCTCTTAGTCTTCTCTTCTCCAGGCTGAACAGCCCCAACTTTCTTAGCCTGTCTTCATGCAGTGGGTGCTCCAGCTCCGTATTATCCTCGTGGCCCTCCTCTGAACTTGCTCTAATAGCTCCATGTCCTTCTTACTTGAATGTGTACATATGTTTTGCTGCGATTGAAATTAGAGTTTTCCATATGTTGAAAACATACTCAGTACAGTAAACAGGTTTAAAAGATCTTACTTGTAATTTAGATGGCTGCTCTAACATTGGCGGACCTATGTTGGATGAGCAATTTTTGCAAAAGAGAGCTCCAGGGAATGTTAAAACTTAAAAGAGGCTTAAAAAATTAATTTTCCCTTCCCCTGCAATTTTGTAGAGTCTCAAATTTTCTTGTTCATCAGGGCGAAATAGGTTGGAATAGACATGGAAAAATCCTCTGGTCTAACATTTCATGATAAATGGAGCATCAATGAAATCATCAACCACCCTGTCTAATTGTATCTTGAAAACCTCCAGTGATGGGGACTCTACCACGTCCCTGGGAAGGTTGTTGCAGCAACTATTTTCACTGTAAAGGCTTGCTTTCTTATACCAAGATGAAACTTCTCCCAGTACCATTTGTACCCATTGCCCCATGTCTCCTCCATGTGGCGCCTTGTTAAAAAAAAGCTTCCATCCTCTTTGTAGGCAACCTTGAAGTACTGGAATACCATGATGAGATACCCCCTGAGCCTCCTCTTCTCCAGGGAGAAGAGACCTAATGCCTTCAGTCTTTACTCATACAGTAGGTTCTCCAGTCCTTTGATCATCTGTATGGTCCTCCTTTGCATGGTCTCCAGCCTGTCCTTGTCCTTTTGAATTGTGAGTACTGACTTGCTTCATGGCGCTCCATAGTGCTCCAGGCATAGCTTGATGAGCGCTGAGTAGAGGGAGTTGATCATGTCTCTCTCTCTGCTATGTACTGCTGTTGTGAATCCTGTCCAAGATCCAATTTACTCTTTTTTTCTGCAATAGTACACTGCTGATTCATCTTCAGCTTCTTGTCCACCAGGACCCCCAGATACCTTCTGGCAAGGCTGCTCCCCAGCCACATGGATTCTAACATGTACTGGACAATTCTGTTATGTCGCCCCTTTGGTGATGTCATTCTTTTATTTTGTGTCAAACTTTACTACAGCTCTGTTTTCTTCAATCAGTACGTGTTTTTAAATTTAAAAAGTAGCAGATATGTTTCAGAAGAAGTAACACATATATTCAATTGACTAAAAATATCTCTGCTATTTTCACAGTTTTGCTCTGATGTCTGCCTTTTGCTTATACTGAAGGTTGACTGTGGCTAAAAATGGCTTGGTCAAAAGTGGACTGAGGTGAGAAGAAAATAATGAAGGAGGAAGGAGGAAGATGGACTTCCTTTGTGATAAGTGTACATGAGAGAACAGACATAAACATCTGGTGTGAAGGGAAAAAAAATAAAAAAAAAAGTAGATAAAACTTGGTTTTACTAACCAATTCTAAATTTTAAAGAAAAATGCAAACTTTGAAAAAAAATTGAGAAGGAATGAATATAATAAAAAAATAGGACTTACAGAAGCCCAAATCAATGCAGACATTTTCCACTCACAAAAATGTAAAAACACATAAACTGTTAAAAAAAACTATATTGAAACCTTCAGTAAGTAATATCATAGCTTTTTTACCTTTTACATTAAGATTACAAATTAAAGTAATATTTTGCACTGATTGTCTCAAACTTCTTTGACATTAAAACTTTACTAACAGCAAGATAAATACCAATAAAGAGTTCCTTGCAAATAATTGAAAAATCTCCCAGGATGTCAGAATACTTAATAGATTTCATTTTATTAGAATCCTAGGAGCTGCACCTATTAAAAAAATCAGTGTTGCTGATATGGTACAAGGGGTTTGACACTTTGGGATTTATTAAATAGGGCTAATGAAGGACTCATTGCTTGAGAAGTGCTATGCAGGGACTATAGTGAAGATTAGAAAAATCCCACAACAGTGATTATGAAAATATTTTGGAATAGAACCCTCGGAGAATCAATTTGGGTTACATGTTTAATTTTGTACAATAACAAAACCCAAAGCTGTAAATTAATCTCACAAGTCCCCAAATACATTTCCACTATCTAGCCAAAGTCACCCTGAAAGATGATGTGGAGCAAAGCAGTTCATTTATGATGAAAGACATTTCAGGAGTTTCAGAATATAATCCTATTTTGTTTGCTCTTCTTCTAGATTGCACTTCCTTACAGCACCAGCTTCATTTTTATAAATTATGCTGTCCAGCCAGCTCTAAAATTAATTTTTTAGTAGTAACATCAGGCTCTCAGTTTGTCACTTCCTCTGCTCTGATATTGTCCTTTACTGAAGTTATTACTAACTTAAGCAGTTACATACAAAGCAATGTATAGCCAAGTTTTTGCAAAAAATCCCTCCTAACACCTTAGCAGGTTTTGTCTTGCATTCATCAGTGTGCACATACTTAGCAATGAAGGTGTCAAAGCCTGAGATACACACTATGAATATACGGGGCTACACATTTTAGATCTTCTGCCAGACAGGAAACCTAAAGAACCAAAAAACCCCCAAAATAATTCTACCTATATCAAATAAATAATGAAAGTCTGATACTATGTTTGCAAAATATATGTTGCAACCACAATCCAAACATTTCTTCATCTTCTGTGCTCAGCAGTGAATAACAGGAGTATGTTTGTACTACACCAGTGCCTAGTTGGCATGGTGGCCCACAGGGACTAAAAACAGCTGGGCATAGGATTAATTTCTCCCACCTTCTTCCAGCCAAAGCCCTGGCTCAGAATACTTGCTTCCTTGTGTTGTCTAGTGTGATGTTTCTCCTTAGTGTATAGTGATAAGGATCTTCCAGCTTAAAGTTATTAAAAACAAAAAAAAAAATCTGGCAGGTACAAATACTGTTCTTCATTAAGTGATTAACAACAGCATGTATAAAAAACATTGTGTGTACAAGAAGATGTACCGGAGAAGCTAACTACTGCATAAACAGCTCTTCAGAAAAGCAAAAAGTTATTTGTATCTGGCATGCATCACTGCTGCTGATTTATGCTAGAATCCACCAACAGAGATTTGAGTAGTTCCAGATAGCTTGTGATGTGTGATTTGGTAGAAAACCACAGAGAAATCCCTCAAGACATAATACTGTATTTGAAACATAGCAGCACTTAAATCTCAAACCACAAGTGCCCCATTTCACAAGCTTAAATTTAGTGTCATCATTTTTGAAGAGGTTCATTCCATTTGAATGGAATGAACCAAATGCATTAGGTTTTGCAGGCTAATTGTCAGGGCTTTGAGGATACCATTAGCCCTGACTGCACCTGCTCATCCCCCTGGGCTTTCCCCCACCTGCCCAAGGCTGAGGACCTTGTTTCCAGCCCCCTGACTCCTGGGCCTATTAACCTCTGCCCCAGTAGTGCTTCTGCCGGGTCACTTTCCAGTGCCTCACATTCCAGCCTAGCCCATCCCCAAGGACGTCCCTGACACCTGGGACTAGGGCTGCCCCAGCGCCTCCTGTCTGGCCACTTCTGGATGGGATGGTAGACAGGCCCTGATTCCAAGAGCTTATCCTGCCACTCCCAATGGACAGCCCCCTCATGATCCTGCACCCTGCATTCCTAAGGCAGATTGTTTGTCCCTGACATGTATGATGTGTGTACTTCATCTTTCCTTCCCTCCACTGGCATTTCTTAAATCCTCTGCACTCAATGCACTGAAACATGGATGCTGGTATGCTCCTATCTTTTTGAACTTGTGAAGATTTGTATTTACTTTCTTTCACTCTACTGAATTAATTACAAGTTTTTCTAGAAAACTGGCAAGCATGACCAAGTGCAGCACACATATGGGTACTTCACAGCTCCCTGGTCATTCAAGTGAAATCCAAGTGCAAGAGCCACAAATTCTACACTCAGTGCAGCTGCTTTTGCAGATCAACATTATGAGGTCATAAAAGAGAATTAACTAAAACACTAGGTAAAACAATTAAGAGCCTGAACAGCTGTCTAAATTAAGTATCTACCAGTAGATATGTGGTAGTTATCCATAGGTATGTAAATTGTTTAATTGTAAATGTACATTTATAAAAGCAGACTCCCATTACAGTCCATATGCACTCACTGGGCTTACACTGACTGAGAAATTTTGTTATTGCCTATTTTCTGACAAAAATGTATTTTGTGAAAAAGCAATTCTTGTTCACCCTGTTCTTTAGGAAAAAAAAAATCTGGCATGCTCCTCACACTTCTAGCTTCAACTCCTCAAGCAGACACTCTCGTTGAAATTTTTATGGTGCTTTCCAGCTTTTTCTTCAAGACCAGGTTTGAGACCAGTGACTAATATATACACATGAATATATAAATACACCACTGATTTTACTACGCATAATAATGAACTGTTGAAAGTTCCTGATGGAGACAAGGAATTCTGTTGGAAACAAAATAACATTTACCTTCAGGCAGGTGGAATTTTGAAGCTCCAATGATTTTTTTTATGGCTGTATGTATGTTCATTTACTTAAAAATTAACTGTGCTGTGCTACTGTCAGAATGAACTATGTTATGACATCTGAAAACCTCATCTACACATGTATTTATTTTCTAGCATTAAGAAGGAATAAACCATGCAGAACAAATGCCATAAATTCTAGTACTATTGTTTTAAGAATAACTTACTATCTTGGTTTAAGCCCAGCCAGTAACTCAGAACCACAGAGCTGCTCGCTAACTCCCCCCCTCCCCCAACACACACACACTTTTCCTTCCCCCAGCTCCTGGAGGGATGTGGAGGAGAATCGAAAGAATGTAACTCCCAGGGGTTGAGATAAGACCAATCCAGTAACTAAGGTATAACACAAAACCACTATGGCTACCTCCAGTAATAATAATGATAAGGGAAATAACAAGGGAAGAGATTACAACCACTCACCACCTGCAGACCAATAACCAACCTGGCCAAGCAGTGATCTAACCCTTCCAGCTAACTCCCCTTAGTTTATACACTGGGAAAGAACTGATGTGGCTTAAGCTCAGCCAGTAACTCAGAACCACGCAGACGCTTGCTCACTGCCTACATCACCTGGGATTCCCAGGCAGTCTCCCATCCAATTACTAACCAAGCCTGACCTTGCTCGACACCGTATATGGGGCTGCTAAAGAGTGGGTGAGTCCTACTGATCACTCCTTGGCTCTCCAGCCTACAGATCAGCCTATGGATGGGAAACATGGAGTCTCGGTTGGTGCGATTTTGCAGCCAGTGCACTGTGGTTGCGATTGGCACTTATTTTTCTTTAACCTTCAGCAAACTGGGCATGATGCGCTGTGGTATGGAACACCCCTTTGGTTAGTTGGGTCAGGTGTCCTGTCTCTGCTTCCTCCTGGCTTCCCCTCCTCCCTGTCAGAGCATAAGAGTCAGAAAGTCCTTGGCCAGACTAAACATTACTGAGCAGCAACTAAAAACATTGGTGCTATGAGCATTGTTCCCAGGCTGAAAGTCAAAAACACAGCACTGCACCAGCTATTAAGAAGGCAAAAAAATAACTGCTACTGCTGAATTCAGGACACTTACAGAGAATGTCTCCATATTTTGAATACAAGAGGCACGAACTGTATTGAAAAAAAAAAAACTTAAAAAAAAACCCAAAAAAAAAACCAACCAACCAAAAAAAATCCATAAACCTTTCTTATCTGAAGACTACAGACAATTGTATGTGACTTAAATTATGATTCTGTGGGAGTTTGTGGAGGTGGAGCATTTTTTGCTTTTGTTTTGTTGTCCCTTAAACCATTTATTTACAGTTCTAGTATCTCGCTCAAAGCTATATGTATCAGGTCAATGATAACAGATATGTATCGGTTTAATACATAAACCAGATGCATGATATTATTGAAATGGTAGGGTGCATAACAGATGAAACATTAGTACTTGAATGGTGTGTAAGAAGCACATAGGGGAATCTTTGTTTATATTTTTTGTTTGTTTTTCTGATTAAACTTACTTTTACAAAATTAAGCTTACTTTAAGAGAATATTCTTTAAACAGAAATATGCAAAGCTACAAACTCCTCTATTACTACTGTAAGTGTTCAAAGTCAGATTAGATGGGATTTTGAGAAACCTTGTCTAGTGGAAGGTGTCCCTGCCCATAGCAGGGTGGTTGAAACTAGATGATCGTTAAGGTCCCTTCCAACTCAAACCCTTCTATGTTTCTGTGATTCTATGTTTATTACACATATGAATCCATACTAAAGTAGCATGCAATTATTTTTATTTTATTGGATTTTAATTTTTTTGGCCAGAATTTGGTCTCGAAGGAAATGAGAGCTCTTTAACCTGCCTATTTCACATATGCATAAATGAGCCAGTACTTTAGATGATTTATGTAGGAAATAGAGCAAATCTGAAAAAAAAAAAAAAGAATAAATTCTTTAGCCTTGTGAAGGGAGAATCAAAAAATTGTCAGGCCAGGAAAATATTATGCTATTGGACTGTCATGGGTTCAGCAGTAGCAGTCATTTTTCTCCTTCTTAGCAGCTGGTGCAGTGCTGTGTTTTTGACTTTCGGCCTGGGAACAGCTCTGATAACACTGATGTTTTCAGTAACTGCTTATAATGTTTTGATTTGACCAAGGACTTTTGGAGCCTCATGCTCTGCCGGGGAGGAGGGGAAACCGTGAGGAAGCAGAAACAAGACACCTGACCCAAACTGACCAAAGAGGTATTCCATTCCACAGCATGTCATGCTCAGGATGTAAAAACTGGGGGCAGGAACCCAGAAGGGTGGGGTTCACTGCTGGGTAGTGTTTCGTGTCGGGTGGTGAGTGGTTGTATTCTCTTCGCTTGTTATTTCCCTTATCATTATTATTATTGGTGGGAGCAGCAGTGGTTTGTGTTATAACTTAGTTACTGAACTGTTCTTATCTTAACTCTGTGAGAGCTGCATTCTTCGATTCTCCTTCCCATCCCTCTGGGAGCGGGAGGAAGAAAAAGAGGGGAGTGAGTGCGCGAAGTGCATGAGTTACGGCTTAAACCACGACATGGACAAAACAAAGTTCATGTCCAAATGAAACAGGGGCATGAACATAGGATGAGGCACGGGATTTCAGTTCCTTGGACAACTGCTCAGGTCTGACTGAAAGTGGCAACACGTACAGAGGGGAGGAAATTAATTTAAAAGTACTAACAATCATATATATGCTCTTTAAGGGAATTTGATAAAACAAAACAAAACAAAACTACAAAAATATATTAGGAAAGTGCAGGGATATTAATTTTTGGTTTCTTGATTTTTTTTTTGCTGCTGCTTCAATATATGACCTCAAGATGAGTAGAAATACAGGTAGGCACTAAAACTAATTTTCTTTTCCCCCTTCCTTTTCACATTTTGCCAGTCCCTCCTGATTCACAGCATTGTAAGTGCCTAACAATATTGTTGCTAGAGCTTGAATTGTGAAGCGCACACTGCTTTGGGGAGTCACACAGGGAAATTGAATGTTAGGTTGTAACTGTCACCTAAGGTATGTATACCTAACTTATGACAATCAAAAACTTGTTAAGGGTAAATATGAACACACAAAGGGTACCAAGAATTTATTCATGGCCTAAATAAATTATTCTAACATTGCATTCAAATGTTCTAATATTAAAAGCATTTTCACTGGTGTTATACTCACCTGCCTCTCCCTATCTACCCACCATGCCCCTGACTCTCTGGATCCTACAGCTGCAGTTCCAGTTTTCTCAGGAACAGAGGGGTAGGGAAATCTTTTATTCAAAAACCAGCGGCCTTCAGTTTTTCAACAGCTGGGTTCCCTTCCTCCTCTGCCTTGGGTCAGTTCCTACATACAGTCCCAAACCCACCTGCTCTTTCCTCCCACTCAAAGGGAATGGGTGAAATCTTCTCACAGTACCCATGACCACAAGGGAATGTGTGCTCTAAACGGATGGCCTTGGGCTTTGAGTCCCTTCCCCCTTACAGCACTCACAGGACTGAAGATCAAATGGGCTGCCATTCATATTCATGTTTCCATAGGCAGAGACATCATAGAAGCATAGAATAATTAGGGTTGGAAAGGACCTTAAGATCATCTAGCTCCAGCCCCTCTGCCATGAGCAGGTACACCTCACACTAAACCATGTCACCAAAGGCTCTGACCAACCTGTCAAGGATGGAGCGTTTACAATTTCCCTGGGCAACCCATTCTAGTGTCTCACCACCCTTATAGTAAAGAACTTACTTCTTATATCCAATCTAAGCTTCCCTTGTTTAAGTTTGAACTCGTTTCCCCTCGTCATAGAATGACAGAATAGACGGGGCTGGAAAGGACCTCAAGATCATCTAGTTCTAACCCCCCTGCCATGCGCAGGGACACCTCACACTAAACCATGACACCCAAGGCTCTGTCCAGCCCTGCCTTGAACACCACCAGGGATGGAGCATTCACAACTTCCCTGGGCAACCCATTCCAGTGCCTCACCACCCTTACAGTAAAGAATTTCTGCCTTATATCCAATCTAAAATTCCTCTCTTAAATTTGAACCCATTACGCATTGTCCTATGCTATCACTACAGTCCCTAATGAAGCATCCCTCCCCAGCATCCTTAAAGGCCCCTTTCAGATACTGAAAGGCTGCTATGAGTCATCATGCAGTTGTATTAAAATGAGGCTGACACACATCTAATATCTATGTGCTCCTGAGTTTGAATTTTGAGGTGGGAAGCATGAATCTGGTGTTATAGTAGTGACTCCTGAGAGAACATGGTGATAGCAAAATCCCCACAGAATACAAATGAAAACTACAAAAGGTCAGTTCCAGGTCAGGAAAAAAAAACAACCACCGAGAAGACAAAGTAGAAAAAGACTACAGACACAGTGAAGATAGTGAAGTATTATAGACAACATAAGTGAAATAAACAATATAGGAGATAGGAGATAATAGGAAGGTATTTATGTGTGTCATGGGCTCAGCTATCCATACAACAACATGTGTCTCAGCTACAGATGTCATTCCTGATCAATACTGTTACTAATCAAAACCAGTAGCACGACTGTGGTCAAGAAAGAACATTAATTTTTCTTTTTCTACTCAACACTTTTGATTACTGCAGACTTGACAATATATAAAGTACCTTTTTTTAACTTTATAACTTATTTAAATAAACTAGAAAATTAAGGAGAAATGGATATGTTTATTTCTGTCTTCTGATCCAAATTTACCACACAAAAAGGTGATTGATACTGCATCATAAAGTCATAAAATATACAATACGTACTGGATAAAATGAGGTGAATAAAATCATAGAATAGTTAAGGTTGGAAAGGACTTTAAGATCACCTAGTTCCAACCCCCCTGCCATGGGCAGGGACACCACACACTAAAGACTCTGTCCAAACCAGCCTTGAACACCTCCAGGGATGGAACATTCACAACTTCCCTGGGCAACCCATTCCAGTGCCTCACCACCCTCACAGTAAAGAACTTCCTTCTTATATCCAATCTAAACTTCCTCTGTTTAAGTTCGAACCTGTTACCCCTTGTCCTATCACTACAGTCCCTAATGGAGAGTCCCTCCCCAGCATCCCTATAGCCCCCTTCAGATCCTGGAAGGCTGCTCTGAGGTCTCCACGCAGCCTTCTCT
>JANRGW010017476.1:3822-23087 GCA_024733675.1 Psilopsiagon aymara
ACCAAAATGTACTAAGCAGTAACTAAAACATTGGTGTTATCAACACTGTTCACAAGCCGAAAGTCAAAAGAAAAAAAAAAACACAGCTCCACACCAGCTACCAAGAAAGAGAAAAACGACTGCTACTGCCGAACCCAGGACGGATCAATACAATTATTTTATTATACTGAATTTCAGAAATGTAGAAACATCAAAAGCATTAATCATTAAATTTATTATTATCACTCAATTTTGGAAACTTTCAGATTTGTTGCTAGCTATTCTAAGCTATGTTGTTATCTTCTATAAGGAAGAAATGCATTTATACACAAGAAAAAATAGTGAGCATATCTCATACTTCCCGAAACGCCTTAGGTGATTGCTATGCACTCGAAGATCAAGATTTGAACATTGAAACTCTATGCTGATGGATCACACTGAAAATGTAATCTGCTATATTCTTACTCTAGAAGACTTTCTTTTCATGTTTTCTTCTACAGATTCAAAGGCCTAATTAACATGTTTTAGCAGAAATTCAGTGAAGTAGCTGGCCATATTGTATACCAAATCCTCATATGTATTTTACCTCTGTAAGTAAAACATTCTTCAAAATCTGCACTTTTTGAGCAATCATAAAATGCATCTTTACAGAGTCTGCTGAGTAACTTTCACATTCCAAGCTATACTTAGGCAGAGTTGATCGCACTTAAGGGGTTTTGCAAAAGCATTAGCCCTCCCTCCCAATTTGTAGTTTCAGCAGTGACAGAAAAGATTTTGTGTTGTTAGCTATCATGAAAACAGATACAGTATTTTACACTGACTAATAGATGTTTTTATTCTCACTGTGAATAACAGCATTGAGATATTTACAAGAGACTGCTGTTGTCACACATGGTAATTAGATACTTGATTCTGCTATAGCCTTTCACAAGGTCTTAAATATCTCAAAATTAATGTTCTGATAAGTATATATATATAATTTTGGGAAAATTTTGCAAGCATAGTTCAGCAATATGCAGATATATGAATATATAAACTTTCCTTTGAATAATACCTCAATATAAAAACAGTGCACTCAAAGTCTGAAATACTTGATAAAAATGGCCTGGTTTTATAAGCATAATTTTGAAATTAACTACTTTTGTCTGCATAATCATACCTCTGAAGGGGTGCAATAAAATATAAATTTAATCAATCACATTTTTAGAACAGGCCTCAAGCTAGTTCATGTACAATTTTGACCCAAATATGTAGTCATGAGTATAATATCAGACCTTTAATTATAATTTCTATTATAATTGTTCTATTGAAGAAAATGTAAGCAGTGCTTTTACCTGCAATTATGCACACACAGTATGTGGAAAGAGTAGATAAAGACTCTCTTCTGAACCGTCACTTGCTGAGCTAATTCAGCCAACTGGTTTAATTTCGTTTGCCTCAGACTGTTGTTACCATGATTACATCTAAATGAGAAGACAAGGAAACATGAAAATGACAAAATCTTCAGAATTATTATTTAAATTTTCAATTTGACTTTTTTTTCATGAACAATCAGGAAGTTAGGGTCACAGAAAACACTGTAAGAAATATTAAGTGCTTTGTACACTTTCTGATGATAGTGTATATGAATATCTTATCTAATTGCTAAAACATATGGCCTCTCCAAGACTCATTACAAAGTGCACCTGGTGTTCTGTGATAGGAGACCTGTATTTAATTATGAAGCATTGTGATTTATATAAGCCATCAAGAAAAGGCTTTTTTGGTGTATCTACTGTAACACTGCTGATTTTCTTCAGAGCTAAATACTCTTTTTAGTCCACAATTTTAAAAAGTTTTCTGTTTCACTAGGATCCAAAGCAAGAGACAAATGCTTATTTGAAATATTCATATACTACTGTATATATTGAATAACCATAATGCATCGTCTTCTAATAAGAACAATGTTTATTGCAATATAGCATCCACACTGCACTCTGAAGGACTTACTGCAGATTCTTCCCCATATCTGAAGAACGGGATAAAGCTTTGTATAGTATGGATACATGGATTCAGCATGCCCATATGTCCAGACATATGAGGTCCTATTTATTGTATGTATTATGAAGTAACAGTATTATATATTCACTATTTTTTAAAAACAGGTGCTATAAACACACTAAAGGTATTCCAGAAAGAAATAAGCATAATACTTTTATCACATATATATATGTATTCATGTAGTTGAAGATGTCATGTAGTACAATCAGCAGAGACCTTTGAAGGACACTTCCAATCCAAACAAGTCTATGATTCTATTCTATGAAATGGTCAAGGATTCCCCTCGTCCCACCTAGTCCACAGTTTAGGTTTTACCTTGAAAGTATCAACTCCTTGTCACATATTATAGTTGCATCATATTGCATACATTATCATTTAATAAGTTATATAATACAATTCATCCTTGAATAAAATGGTCAAAAACTTCCTAGCAGCAAATTCTAAGCAACACAGTATAATTTATTGGGAGATGTAATGTCAATTCTTTTGAAGCATGAGCCCTATATGGAATGTTACCTGGAGCAAGCTTCTCCCTATAAAATATATATCAGCCTTGAAACCTAGAAACCTGTTACCTTAGTCTGCTGGGGAAACAATAGTATTAAATGCTAGACTACTGAAAAGTACCATAACTCATATTTCAACACAAAGCAAACAAAAAAAAAAGGATTTTTTTAATCTTTTTGGATTGTGGAATACTGCTATGTAGAGCTTCCCAAAAAGCAACAAAGAAAAATCATGACAATGCTAAACTTAAACAAGGGAGGTTTAGATTGGATATGAGAAAGAAATTCTTTACTGTAAGAGTGGTGAGGCACTGGAATGGGTTGCCCAAGGAAGTTGTGAATGCTCCATCGCTGGCAGTGTTCAAGGCCAGGTTGTACATAGCCTTGGGTGATATGGTTTAGTGGGAGGTGTCCCTGCCCATGGCAGGGGAGTTGGAACTAGATGATCCTAAAGTCCTTTCCAACCGTAACTATTCTATGATTCTATGATTAAATGATAAAAGACATTTCACAACATATGACTTTATCTTAGAAAATGTTAGGGGAAAAGAATCAAGTATCTTGTTTAAAAAGCAAAACCAATACAGAGATGTTTGGCTCACTTTCTGAGAACACTCTTTCTGCAAATAGAAACCAACTTGATCACACAATTGTCTAGCTAATAATCCTTTATATTATTTATACAGGAATTTAAGAAATCCACAGCCATTTATACAAGTCCATTTAAATATTTTGAGCACTGAGATTTTGCTTTTTGTACTCATTCAAACATTCATACATCCCTATGCTTGATTATTCCATGAATTATATGTAAAGCTTCATACATGCATATTTCAGCGTACAGTGCCAGAATTCAGTCTTCTATTGTCACTGTTTATGTAACTTCAGTTACTTGCAGTCTCCCTCAAATACTTCCCAAGGAAAGGCATATGACTGCAAAACTACAAAGCAACAAAACCTGTTTCCAGACCTACTACAAATGCATACATCATAATGACTTCAATGAAGATATGTCTATTGTCGCAGAAGCATTCGAAAGGAATGTCAGTTATGGGGACAACATATAGCAGCATGTCCATGATCACCCATAAAAAAAGGACATAGAAACAGGATCTTCAGAGTTTTGGTAGATAAATATCACATAACAGCCTACTAAGATAGGTTAAGCCTCATTTTTGTGAAAGCAAAAGTTACATTTAAATGAAATGAGTTATAACCAGTAGCTGAAGAGGCGAGGTGAAGGAAGTTCAGCGATGTTATTTGCACTTCTGAATGCTACCAATGTTAACAAATTAAAATATTTATGAGGAAGATTATAGGGGAAAAAAAGTCTTCTAGTGTGCTGAATTGAAAAGAGCACGACCAGCAGGTCAAAGGAGGTGATCCTGCCTCTCTACTCTGCTCTCATGAGACCACACTTGGAGCACTTTGTGCAGTTCTGGTTGTTGTCAACATAAAAAGGAGATGGAACTGTTGGAGAAAGACCAGAGGAGGCTGTGAGGATGATCAGGGCCTGGAGCAACTCTCTTTTGGAGACAGGCTGAGAAAGCTGCGACTGTTTAGCTTGGAGAAGAGAAGCTGCTTGGAGACCTCATAGCAGCTTCCAGTGTCTGAAGGGGGCCTACAAGGACACCAGAGAGGTACTCTTCATCAACGACTGTAGTGATAAGACAAGTGGTGAAGGGTCCAAACTGAAACAGGGGAAGTTCAGGTTAGATATGAGGAAAAAGTTCTTCCATGTGAGGGTGATGAGGCACTGGCACAGGGTGCCCAAGGAAATTGTGAATGCTCTATCCTTGGCAGTGTTCAAGGCCAGGCTGGACAGTCTTAACTGACAAGGTTTACTGTGAGGTGTCCCTGACAATGGCAGGAGGGTTGGAATTGGATGATCTTAGGGTCCTTTCCAACCCTAACTATTCTATAATTCAATGATTCTTTCATGACACACAGAGCATTGATCCACAGGATATAAGAGAATATTAGAAATTCAAAGACTTCCAGTTCCTCACAAGGCTGTACAAGAAAAAAGGCAAATCCATATGATATAATAAACATATTTATCTCTCAAGCTCAGAGTTCTTGCTACTGGAAGACTAGAAGAAGAATTGAATTCCTAAGAAAAGCTAGAATGTTTGCTCATTTCTTCTGTAAAATTTGTAAATCCAAAGTACTTCACTCACATTTTTTTAGGTTTTTTCCCATCTTGCTCTTATTTGTTGTTGATAAAATAATAGGCAAGCAAGAATTTACAACTGCAGCAACACTGCCAGGTCATGAGCTTCAGGTAACCAGGCTAACAAATAAACTTCTGAATGCCAAAAGAATGGAATTTAGAAATTCCCATGTTTTAAAGCATGTCATAAAAATAAATTAAAAGAAATAAAAGGGGGAAAGGTGGGTCAGAGGCATAAATGATAATCTTCAATTTCAGTGACAATTTCTTTAGTTACCAGACTATAAATTTTGCAGGAGTAGGAACTTCCTCCTCTTTCAAAACTTTCACAATGCACTGAAAATGTATGAAGATCTACTGTGAGAGACAGAGAAGAGCAGACATAGTATATACGTATCTTCAGTGTACAATGCCTTCACTTGGAAAGCTTGACAGGCTATGGTCCACAATCAAGATTTAGATAGTCCACACAGATTTTGAGAAGAGAAAGTAACCTCTTGTCTTCTCATTGAAAAACTGTCATTGCATCTAGGAGAAAATTTAGAGCCCTGGGTCTCAAAGGAAAGGAGGAGGAAAGCCACTCTGCTTCACCAAGGAGAAGAGTAAAGAAACACCAGGTCTACTGGAGCGATGAAGAACTACTGCTGAGCTTTAGGTATGTCCCCCAGTAGCATGGATGATATTCTAGGTCCAGACGTTAAATATGTAAAAGATGGCTATTACTTGAATGATTTTTGCAACATCTTGATCCCTTAACTAGGAAGTATAGTGTTAATCCATTTCTAGAAAATAGAAAATTAATAATGGAGACTTCTTAGTCTAGTCATCAAAGATGAAACAACTTCCAGATGTATTGAGTATTACAAATTCAAAACAGATACGTACAGTTTGAATATTGCAAGTGATTAACCTATTTAGCAGTTTTTTAAGTGGTATAGTACACTCTGGACATTTTAGAATTCAGAATTGGATTCTGATCAAAGCACAGCTGTAGATCAAAAAGAAATCCCTTGGTGATGGTATGCAGGATGACAACTGCTGAAGGATAAACTTGTTGGTCCTTCAGGAATTTTTATTATACAAATTCAAAATTTATCTATATGGGAGACTGTTTGGAACACAGCAGAGCTAATACGTCTGTGCAAACAAAAGAGTAAAAAAACTATAATCACTGTACAAATTCAGCTTAAACTTAGCTGGATAATGAGCTTCAGTAGCACTCTGATATGCTGCAAATGAGACAAACCAAAAGGAATGAAAATTACTACAAACTGGTTTATTTTTTTCCCAACTCAGTCCAGTAACAAGGTGGTGATTAAAATTGTTTAGCAGATGGCTCAGATGTGACAACAGCTTGGTAAAAGCAGGACAGGGCTAATTAGTGCATTATGCCTCCCCCTTTTCTTCTTTGCTTTAATTCCCAGATCATTCCCTTCTCTCTCTCATTGAGTTTATCCAGCCTCTCAATTTCTCTCTACAATATCATCTTATACCTCAGCAGTGGTCTTTTGCAGCAGCCTATAGTACAGAACTCCTACAGAATAAGCAAGAGATTTCAGCTGAACAGCTGAAAAGTCAGGTGGTAGCATTTCCTTCTTGGCAGGTGTGCTACGCTTTCCAATTGTTCTCAGAAAAACTACTCTTTGGCTATATTGTCAACTTTTGAAGTTAAAAGCACTGGTAAACCCCCCATGAATGTTAATGTAGATTGATGATTGTGTTTGTATAAACTGGTACCTAAATTAAAATCAGACAAACACATGAGAAATGACTGAAGGCCACAGATACCACACATCTTCTAAGTTCAGACTATCAGAAAGCTAAGTGTATGAGACCTTTGTGATCTCACAACAGAAGTATTGTCTCCATATGGAAAACCAGAGACCTATTAGGCACAGCTGTTTGTGGAGAGCTGATGTAAGACTGAGTCCCTTGTGTAGCTATACAGGTTGGCAGCCTGGGGAACCATAGGCTTACACTGCCCCCATAGTGTATTAAGACATGTGTAACCATATCATTCTCACTTTAAACAGGAGCTGACAGTTGTTCAAATACACTCTCATTAATCTAGGATAACCCTTCTCTTCCCTGCTCATTATTGCTTTATCTATTCAAAGATGAAGACTTTTGTGCCTACAGACGACAAGATATTTGAATTGGAATGGATAAGGTTATTGATATCTTCAAGGTTGCACATCAGTATCAGAGAACAGGAAAACCATATTGTCCTTGGTATTACTTTGATATAAGTCAAACTCATTCAAGTATCTAATACTAGCTTGCTCTGATCTAACTTTTTTTTTTTTTTAAGCATGAAAATACAGAAAATCGTATCTGCCTATTTGAATGAATAACTAGTTTTCTATTTCACTGCAAATCATTTTACTATATATGTTAGGAATTACATTCCATCTAATGCAGAAATATAGCACAATACCTTAGAACCACCTAATAATGTATTTTTCTGATTATATAATTTAAAGTAAGTGTGATGTTTAATTTTGTTTCTTGTTTAAAACTATATCAAGGGAAGAGATGGGAATCCTTTATTCACTATTTAAGATAATCTAAATGGGTGTTGCTCAAAAAAGACTGTCACCAGCACTATTTTAGCATAACAGAAGCACCATTTACCATTGGTTTTTTACCTTTATTTTATTAAAAGGAAGAAACTATTACAATCACATCTGCATGGAGCCATTATGAGATATGTAGTGGTACAAGATCAAAGTTTTAAAAATGTTTTGCTTTTCTTGTCAGATGTGTTGGTGAGATTGTGGCTGGAAATCAGAGTACATTCTTAGAAAGCAAGAGGAAATTTAAGCTGAAGAAATTTAAGAGTGTGTGGAGTTAATTTTTAATTAAAATAATATTCTATTTCAAATACATAAGCTATTTGTTAGCTACTTGGATGTTGGCATTGCTTTAATGACTCTGCATCCATACCGAAGGAAAATTCATAATTCATCCTTTTTCTCTGCTGTGGTGCCAGTAGAAACAAGTAAGAGCTCAATCTCAATGGTCAAGATTTTCTCATCTACCAGAATTAAGTAAACTTTTCCATGAAGCACTACATGAACACAGAAGTCAGTTAAACAGTTGAAGAAAAAATATTAGACCTAACATTAAAGGACAAAAGGTTATTTGTGGAAAGCTTCTAAATCTGTTTCTGGAGATAAAAGATTGGCAAAGACCCAGACTTGAGGTGTCTCTTAAATAATAACGGAATATGAAAGACCAATAACAACCCAACGCCTACCTATTGTCACAGGAATAAAAGCTTTCTCAGACTTTGAAGGAAAAATATGATTGTGATAGCCCTTCTGGATTTCTGAAGTGCAGACACACAACTGCATTGGCTATACATTGAGTATCAGTAGAGCTGGAGAAAACTGGGAATAAGAATACCCAGTTTCTAATAACATATCAGTATGAGACACGAATTTAATGGGGCACAGTAAAACAAGCACATTCAGTGAGTTTTAACCCTGCCTTCTTGCAGGGTTAAACTAAGGTGTATTACTGATTATGAGACTGAACTCTTAGAAGGTCTATCCTAACAAATGAGGATGCTTTAAAATTTTGCTTAAAAGTCTCTCTCAAGAGTAAATGCAGTTAGAGCTCAAAATTTTGGCAGCACCATGAAAGAGTAAGCTGGAGGTACAGAAGACAGTCATATCTCAGCTATACTGACAAATAATTTTTGTAAGAGAAATTACTAAGAGATAGATGTTAGCAGAGTAAAAACAAGATCTTCAGATTCCTCTATTCTGCTCTCCCCCACAGGCACTCATATGATACAGTGCTGAATGCAGTCACAATAATAAAAAACAGCACATAGATAGTGTCAAATTATTCTGATCCTTATGAACCTAAGGATCACAAGGAAGAATAAACAGACATCTTTTTGTTAAAAAAACTGTTCCTAACCTAAGAAGATTGAACATTAAGAAATGGGGTTTTTTTTGGTGTCTTGAAAACATGCAAGTAGTTGCAAATACCATAGCTGGCTTAAACATAACCAAGCCATTCAGAAATCAATAGGTGACAGACAAACAAAAGTTATTGTTGCAGGCCCTATGAAACATATTGTTATTCATACTCAACATTTAAGTTGTAGCCATGTTCAGACAGGTCAACATACAACATTACACATAATATGAAAACATGTATAATAACCTACATATAACATGTGCATGGTCATCTTTATCTTATTTTACATCAAGTCATATAGCTTCCAGCAGTGAATATACTAGTATGCTGGTTCTAGGCAAGCAAAGTGGAAACCACCATGCAAATGGAGTTTTGTACCATATTACTCTGAAAATTCTTGTAGAGAGGGGACAATCGGTACAGTATAATAATTTGAAGCTACAATGTTTTAATCATACCATCTGGGTTGTAGAACTAACTAGCAAAAGGGTGTTCCTATTAGTGTCTCTAACTCTAGTTGTTATTTTAATTGACTGAAACTCTGCAGCCCTGAGGCCAGTCATAAAACTACGTTAGTGCAGAGCTTCTTTCCCTTCAGAAGGTGAAAGTAAAATGAAAAAAATTACCCTTTGAATGAAAAAGAACATAAAAAAGTTAAAATAGAATTGTTACTAATATTCATCAAGGTTAATGTGGGGTAAAAACTAAAAATAAATAATAAATTAAAAGATAAAAAATAAATAAGGACAATATAATGAATTTTACTGGATACCACACAGTATTTTAAACAAGCAGCTGGCATGCAAATTCATGAAGAAAGTATCATCTTGTAACTAGTCCATCTTCTAGCCCTTCTGACAAGAATGTCATGTAGGTAATAATTGCTGTCAATAATTTGGTGATTTAACATTCATTGGAAAAAAGAGGATATTAAAAATAATTTTAGAAATTTACATTTTCCAAAATATCATTTTAGTAATCAAATTGCTTTGCAAATTTTTTGTATTAGTGATGTCATTTAAAACAAACAAAAAATGCTTCTTGATACCTCAGCATGTGCAGTGTCAAAAAATCTGGGCATAACTCACTCTCCACTTTCACTTCTAATGATTCAATTCCACTTAACTACTCTCATGTGTCTGAATGCTTACTGAAAACTATTTTGTCAAGTCTTATCTACATGAAAACAATCTTGTTTTCACTTTAAGGTATTCTGTAATGTATTTCACCTTAGTCTTCATTTGCAAAAGCAAATGTTTTAGCGTGCATTTAAGGCCAACCAATGCACAGATTTCAGTACCTGAAATGTGCAAAGGTAGAACCAAGGTGCCTAAACAGCTAATTTTAGAAATATTTACTTAAGTGTATATTTGCATCTCAATCAAGCAATATTGAAGTCCTCATCCTTTAATAAAGCAATCAATCTTTGGTGCTTATCTTGCTTCTCAACCACCAGTTCTCACACAGCCACCAAATAGCTGTACTTCTGTCTCTTTTAAGAAGCTGGAAACAGCAGGCACACCTACTGTTTACCTGTAGGATGTGCTATTAAAAATAAATAAATAAATAGATCTACAATTTTGACCTAATAACTTTAGTCAGATAAACAGCTGGAGATGGTGATAGGAGTCATCCTTCCAGTCAACAAGCCAATTACAGTATTTTACTGAAAATGTGCAGGCCTTCAGTTCAATTCTTCCCTTCTGAAAGGACTCAAATCACTCACACATCTCCAAGATCATTCTAATTCTTGGGTGATAACCTTTTGTGATGGGCTGTTTTACCACCCTCTTGAAACTGGATCACCAGTGGAATTTGTTAAAGATTCCCTACTGATCAGAACATGAATACAGTGAGTGAATTTAGACTTTGTAACAATAACTTATGTCCTTCAACCACAAAGTTAGGCTTTGTGAGGCATGGACTGAAACCTGTTTCCTAATGAAATTTTTAAGACAATGTTCAGCCTTTCAAATTAGGTATTGAAAGTAGCACTGCACTTGGTAGGGCTATTGCTGTGTGTTCCATCCAAGGATGATTAACTCTCCCTAGAGATTTCTACAGTGCTTTAGGTTTTCATATGCGTAGTGTTCTTTCAGTTCTCCAAAGTTTAGGTACTCTACCCACCTAAAACCTAATTAGTTGGGCCCTTTGTAAGTAGTAGGCTTCTTGTCACGTTGCAATTGCTTTGATATTGAAAATTGTGGGCATACATTAATTCTGGGTATGAGCAAATATGACAAAATAAAAAATATACAAAGCATTTTTGTCTCGAAGGCAAGGCAGAATTTAAGTATTCTTGCTCCTGCATCCAAAAAGCCATTGTTTACACTAACTGCTCTATTTAATTCTATTCTGGTTTTATCTCTCTTAGGGAAGATGATATTAAAACACATGAAGAATTTTGGTTAACACTGAAAGAAAACTTGAGCTGACTGACTTACCTGTTGAGAGTAAAAGCTTTTGCTGCAGGAGATTGTAGTCATATGAGGTCTCCTGCTGTCTAAACTCTTCTGAAGGACTTGAGGACTTCTTGCTATTTCATTTGGTATCTTCACCTCCCAGTGCTTAATAACAGTGTTTCAAGGGATCTGCAAAGAAATGAAAGTTGCCTCTTTTTTAAAAAGGAAATAACTTTAGTAATGTCACCTTGCTGCTGATTGTGCTTGCCACATTTTAAGGTATAGAATAGACAAACTGTGCATAGGCAACTAATAAAAATGAAAAACCAAGAATTCATCCTATACTGAAATACTGGCCTTGTCATCAAGGAAACAAAAGTAGCACATTGCTTTTTAAAAGATTGAGTTTTAAGATAACTATGCTGAATGTATTACCTGTGTTATAAAAGGTTTTCACAGTTGTTACATTCTTCCTTTATAAAACAACAACAGACAATATTTAAAATTCAAGTTTTGACAGGTTTTAGCAACTTATGACCCAAACTTCAGTTTGCCTCTTTTGTCCAATGGACCTGACACACACATTTTGCTCCATACTTTCATTAAAAAAAAAAAAATTAAAAAAAAATCCAAGAGCAAATTACTTTGGCTCTATTGGAAAGACAAGACACACCATTGCTGTATTTATAAGTTAAAGTCAACAAGCTCACATGCTTTGTATTGCCCAGACAGTGCAGAGGATCAGTACTTGCCTGGGCTTCTTTAGCTCTCATAGCAATTGTCAAGCAATTAGGTAAATGTTTCTTGAATTAGTTTTAGTGAGTTAGTTGCCTTTAGTTACTTCTAATTTATAGTGATAACATGGAGTGAATGAACTATCATTCTAAGGAGGCACTTCTGTGGCAGATTACGTAAGCAGTATGAACAGAGTGCACAAAATATAAGCAGAAATTGCAATGATCAGTGCAGGAATACAACCTTGTTTTATTCCAGTGAAACCAGCTTTAGAGAAAACAAAGTAAACAAAAAGTCTGAACAAGGGAACCAATGGAAAGAAAAAAGTACATAAGTAGATTATATTTTATAAAACCAAACCAAAATTAACACTAAAACTAAGGTGGAGGAAGAAACTACCAACATCACAGAATTCCCAAAAGAAAGAAGGAAACCTCCATCACTAGCATCACAGTCCTTCTGAAAAAGGCTTTTTTTTGTAACTCCTTCCTCCCCATGATGGGGACTGTTAACCCTAGCACCAGCTGACCATAAAAAGCATGAGTTTTTCCAAAGAAAAGTGGAAGTTTTTTTCTGTATAACCATTTTTAATTGCATCCTTGAAGTTATCCTGTGTTTATATCGACTATGAACATATATTACTGTAAACAGACTGACAATTGGATTGTTCACATGTCAATATGCCTAAATAAGTTCTTGTCTTCACATCTAAGGTATGTCTCTCTTTCTGCCCATAACAAGTTATTGGGCATGATGACCTCCAGTTCCAAGTCTGATGTCTTGGAAGGAATGCTTTTCACACCTTTTTTGTGTTCTGTGAAATTTCTCACTTTTTAAGCTTTATTTAGTGTTATTTCAAGCATTCTTTATAATTCTAGTAAGCAGAAATGATGGCCAATTTTCTTACACATGCTATTAACTCAACTGAGGTCAATGAGGATCTTCCCATAAGTAAAACAAACTGGTAACTAGGATTTTTTACTATAAATACTCAATGGGGGTTTTGGGGTCACTATTTGTCTAATAGTTACAGAACACATTTTGGAACTGCAATGTATAAAAATTCGCATTTGTTCTAAGAATGCTGGACCTGGTTATCTTCACGTCATTGAACAACTTTGCTAAAGACTACCACAAGTAACAATGCCTATAGGTGTGTATCTCAGTGATTTCAATTGCTAAGACACCTTTTCATCAGTTATAAAAACAAGCTGGCAAAGTCATGTAGGTATCCAAAAGTTCACTATTGATCACAGAAAGTAGGGTACCAAAACCTACCCATGATATTTTTAATTTTTATTAGACATAATATGTAGTTATTGTGTGTAACAGGAATAAGATGTCCAATATATTTCATGCAGCATACAGTCATGCAACACAGTACATCCATTTTGTTCAAATGGATGTAAAAGTATAGAAAAAAAAAATAATGCAAATGGGTATTATGAGAATAAGCTTGTACAGGTAAAAATTTAGCATGGTATATAAATGACAAAGGATATTGGTTTTAATAATGCTAAAGATAGTGTTTTTCAGAAAATAGTACTAATGAGACTACTTCAGGAATGAATAAAATGACAACTTTGTAAAAGCCTTGATGTTTCTTGTCTTCAGGAAAAAAAACAACTTGCAGACAAAAAAGGGAAAGACATTTCCCTTTGAATGTACATTTTAAAACTATATTTAAAATATTTTTCCCTCTAAGAGAAAGTCTTTAGACACTGCTCTATATATTTTGTCTTTTAGGCATGTCTGATTACCCACCTTCAGAGAAGCCAGAAGGCAAATTTCCCAGTTTTCCTCAAGTACTCCTAGTCAGATCCCACAGTGAGATACATCTTTTCTATTTGGAGTTCTGTCCACTTTAGCAGGATATGCAGAACAAAGTAAAGTGTCAAACAAAATTGCTTAAGTACAACTTCCTGAAAAAGTCACTACCAGCATCCCACAAAAAAACCCATCTTGTCAGACTTCACCCTAATATGTCCTTCTTAACAGCAGAGTTTCAGAAAATAGCTCTCCAGATAGATAGAAAATAAATTAACTTAAGCTATCCTGGTCCTCCTTACAGATTCTGTTTTTTAACCAGTGCTACTTCACTCTTATTTTGAGTATCTTCTTTCATATATAGTCAATGATGCCATGTGGAAACATTAGGACCAGACATGGATGATTAATAACTGCTTAGAAAAGTTTAAATTTTTATGACAGACCATATAAATCTCTCTGCTATGAGTTGTCAACTCTTCAGCCTGTAGCCTTTGTATAGTTTTTATCAGGTGTTTGCTGCTTTTTTTTGCTGTCAAAGGACTCAGATAGTAAGATGCTAATTGAGATGATACATTAATTATCAAAGACCTGCAGCATTAAAGGACAAACTTACATTTATTTCCTTTTAGCATTTCAAAAATCAAAAAAAGTCCTTACAGTCAAATTATTATAGCAATAAGTATATAAGGAAAACTATCCAGATGTTTTTTAAAAAACAAAACAAAAAAAAACCAAACAACCAAACAACCTTTTCTTAAGCATAAAACTTTTTTGTAAAATATTTTATATTATTGGTGAAAGAGGAACGATTTATCCTTGATAATATTTTGATATGTATAAAAAGAAACTGAGAAGATTAATGATAAAAGAAAATTCAGCAAAACTGTTAATTGTAAAATAATTTTTACTTAACACTAATCTTGTCTATATGTGGAAAAGTACTCAAGCTGTGTGAAAACATACAGAAGTTGCACTGTGGCTGAATATTTGCTTGCACACTTGCTGAATGAACCTCTAAATCTCTAGGAACTGATACCTGTCAGACAGATCTGAAGATTCAGAAAAATAACTGGGTTTTTTTTGCAATCAGCACATACAATATCATTCCAAAGTTATGAAATACTAATATGAACTAAATTCTACCAGAATTACCCTACAAATTATACTCTTTCCTTTTGTAAACAAAATCTAGACTTTTTTTTTTTATTTAAACAAGAACTATAGCAATATCTGCATGTAAAATGTTAGTTTCCCAGAATCTATATTAAATTAAATATTGACTTACCAAGCACTGTGTCATTCATTATTTACTGTATTCAATCTGCTTGATTTATTAAAAAATTGATAAGAACAGCTACTGGTAAAATCCCTACAGGTGAGCTCCCTAGCCAAGCCAATTATGAAATAAGCAAACCTATGGTTACTACAATGAAATGACAGTCTTCAATTTTAATAGTTGGTGATATTTTACAAGGATGCTTTGAGACACTTACTTGAAATGAATAAGGTGCACAGTTTCATAAAAAAGTTTAAGATTGCTTTTATTCTGTTATTTGCCAGACCTTTCTGTTCCCCTCTGCCCTTTCCTAAAAGCTAATTTCTCATTTTATTAGAATGAGCTCTTTCATGTATTTCAGTAGTTCTTTTTCTACCCATTACACTCTCTATTTTAAAGCAACTTGAATATATCTAAGACGTGCTAGTCAGAGTGCTAAAGACCAACCTGCATATAATTGTGAAAGTGCTTTTTAAGTGGAAAGACAAGTTCTAGAAGCAAAAAGGACATTTCCAGCTACCTATTTCATTGTTGCTTGAAAAATCCTATTTGGTCTAATGGCTAGAACATTATACTGAGTGCAGGGATGAGTTCTGCGTACAATTATGGGTTCAATTCTATGGATATAGAGTTCAGATCTGCATAAGTTCCAAGCCAGTATTTTACTGGCTTATATGTTTTTAGATGGAAATTCTAACTTACGAAGTGTGACATTTCACATGCACAATGTTCTTGATTCAGGTGCCCCACTAAACCCGAAGTAGTGTACATTAAACGAATTATCAAAACCAATCCTGTCAATAAAAAAAAAAAAAAAAAAAAGAAAAAAAGAAAAAGAAAAAGAAAAAGAAAAGAAAACAAAAGAAAAGAAAGAAAGACAAAGAAAAAGCAGGACAAGAATCCCTATCAGCCAGAGAATAAGAGGTACAGCATGATTCCAGCAAGTACACTTTATTAGATATGTTTAAAAGTTATGGTGGAAAATGATACTGTGTTGCACAGTACACCTCCCTTCCCCCCAGCATTAATTTCTTTAATGTTTCTAAGTCTGTCGTTGTCTTCAAACAGAGATGCACTTCACATCATTTTGATCCCTGGAGTAGGCCAGTAACTCTCAAATATAAACAACTTGTAAGTCACGCAGGAAAAAAAAAAAAAATAAAAAAACAAAAAACTGCCACAGGGGTGACATGTTTGGTATGAAGACTACAGCTAGTTTTAAAACAGAAAATTAAAGTTCATGAAACTTAACTATGAAGAAGCTTCTGAGCAGAGAAAGCTAATAAGACCTTTAACCCACACAAACTCAACGTTTGCAATTTACACATGCATGCATGAAAATATCCTAGGGGAAAACCACCTTAATTAATTTTATTATTAGAGCACTCCTCAAATGTCAGCCTCTAGCTCAACCATGGATAATTTTTGATTGGAAGAAAAGGACTTTAATTCTCAAAGAGGTTCTTGTTAGAGCAAAGATCCATAGTGAAATTACCAGTCAGGATGTGGTAGCATATTATCAGGAAAAAGTGGTACGTCAAAGAGCTTGTTGAAGAGGGAGAAGGCAGCACAGACACAGGACAGAGTTCGTAATTAAGTGAAAAGGTCCCCTTCCTGAGCTGCTGCTGCTTCACTATTGGAACAACTCTGCTCTGAAATACTGTTTGCTCAGGCATAAAAGCCTTGCCAAAGCTTTGAAGAGATCTAGATGAAAGTAAACAGCATGAGAATCTAAGTTCATGATTTTTCATTATGTTTGGATACACTGTTAATAAAGATTTCTCTACAGAAAATCCTCAGCAACATCCTAGCTATCAATACCAGCACTCAAACATTAATGCTATCAGCAATAAAACAGTGAATCTAATCTTACCTGTGCATATAAAGAGATTATGGACTTTTATTTGATAACGAGTTGCAGAGGAGGTGAGGGACTGCAAAAAATGTATTTCCAGGAGACAGGGTAAGAATTTACATACCTATAATCATAACTGGGTGGGCAGATGGTGATTCATTTTTTAATCAGAGTGCGTAGGAAGGAAAGAAAACAGAGCCTCACATACAAGTATAATCCCTTCTTAAATATTACTTCTGAGTCCTGATATGAAGTGGACAAGATCAAAGATACGAATTCTAATAACTGCTCACTTAATTTTAGAATATTTTGGTAAATTCAATATTATTTATCATGCTAACATCTTACAACAGTCAAGTGAGGACTAGAGCAAGGCATTATTCCTGTACCAACACAAAATCTATATTTCCACTTTTTAAGCCTAAGAAGAGGAAAACTCTAAACAACTCTTTCAGAAGTTGAACGTTTCTGTTTAACCTTTGCACTTTCATTTAAAGAATCCTCAGTATCTCAGTTCTTTAGAAGCCGGACAGAGATTTTATAAGATATAATTAAATATTTTTTGAGCCTGAAGAAATTGTTTAGTGTAACACTGAAGTGTAATCAAATGATGGACGTAAATATGAATCTTTTTAACAGGAACTGGTACTCTTTTGAACAATGATTCTTTTTGAATCATTCTAGATGCAATGCACTAGAGAAAAAACAAGGCTGAATCCTCTTCCTGTTTTATTTCTTTTTACTTGTGAAGAAGCACTCTATGCTAAGGGATTTTTCTTCCAAACATTTCAGAACCCTGGAGAAGCCATCCAATTCCTTTCCGTCCTTCAGGAATGATCTGCAGGCAGAGGAAATTAAATGTTGATCTGCTGGGGGCATGCTGTCTCATTTATAAAAATCTCTTTGAAATGTCAATTTAAGAGCCTGGGAAGCATCTAAATTGGAAGTTTTATATTAAGAGTTACTAAGGGATGAAGCAAATGTTTTGGAAATAAAATGCTATGTAGTAGTTCGCAAAATAATTGGATTCTAAAATCATTGTGGACAAAATATAGCTTTTAAATTCTCTAAAATACATGCAGTAAGCAAATAGTAGATGTTTCTTATATTATAAAAAGGACATAATGCACATACATCTTACAATATGTATCTGAGGCATAGTAGTACAACGTGCTTAAACCTGGGGGGTACAAATTTATTTTTTTTTAAGTTTGGTAGAATCTGTAACTTTTTAAATATGAATTATTGAAATCAAAATAAATGAAAGAAGTAGTCATAGGTAGCAAATGAAAACAGTCATTCAGCTTACATTAACTTACTTAGATACTATCTTTATTGGAATGCTCCCTCACTTTTTTTGCACAGATGGGTGCCTTAAGAAAAAATCACAATGAATTCTTACATTATTCAAAATTATCCCAAAATCTCACACCCTGAACAAAAAGCTATATGAGAATGCATGTTGAATGAGTAGATAAGGTTTTAAAACCTGAAATTCTTCCCACTGGAAATATACTAGTCACAAAGTTGCAGGAATTTGAAAGATTTTCATGAGTGCCCGCAAGAATATATAATGAGCAGTGCCAGACAGGGCATAGTGGTAACAAAAAAACCCCCAACTATTGCATTTTACTACATTGTGGTAAAAAAAAGCCCCTAAATTTTGGGCTTGTAGCAACATCTGACCATTCAGATTCAAAACCATGATGTCTGGAAAAAAAAAAAAAAAGAGTTCTCTTCTTAATAATGTGATGATTTGGTAAAAAATGCACAAAAAATTCATGTTTATCTTGCATGTATACTAATAAAAGACTATTTGATTTGAAGGATGACACTGGAAGCAATTCACTTGATTAATTTCATTCATTAAGCACCACCTTACAGAATGCAAATGTATCTTAAAATAGTGGCAATTAGAAGCCATTAGTACCTGAATGACCTATGTTGACACTATATAGCCCCGAACAAGTTTGTCTTTGTAAAATGAAGGTGTTGCCTCTCAGAATTCTTCATTTTAGCAACTGTTCTTTTTTATGGATATGAATACATTGAACAGTTCTGTGAATTTCAAAGATCATTCTGATTGGACTCTCAAATCATAGTCATGCGCTAATTAAAACACACAGCTGTACTACTATTTTTAGCATTACTAATAAGACATAGCAAAAAAAGAGCTGAAAATATCTCTTTGAAGTAATAAATTTAGTTAGGTAATAATTCTGTTAATCCAGGAGATAATGTTTGCACAACCAACAATACAAATAAAGCAAGAATATTTTCAGCTTCTTTAAAATTTTATTCATTTCGTGAAAGAACTCCCAAAAATAGCTACATCGTGACATTAAAAAAAAATTCTTTGTTATGAGTGTCATGGGTTCAACAGTAGCAGTCATTTTTCTCCTTCTTGGTAGTTGGTGCAGGACTATGTTTTTGACTTGTGGACTGAGAACAGCGCTGATTACACCAATGTTTTTAGTTATGGCTTAGTGATGTTTGGTCTGGCCAAGGACTTTTTGAGACTCATGCTCTGCCAGGGAGGAGGGGGAGCCGGGGGGAAGCGGAGACAGGACACCTGACCCAAACTGACCAAAGAGGT
>JANRGW010017478.1:0-19615 GCA_024733675.1 Psilopsiagon aymara
CACAAGTCAAAAACACAGTGCTGCACCAACTACTAAGAAGGAGAAAAATGACTGCTACTGCTGAACCCATGACACTGTGCAATGCCTGGACCCCAACCAGCAAACATCCCAGAGCCTGTGTGTCCCCATGACACAGACCCACTGCTCTCTAGAAGCCCTTTTCTAAATACTTGACCTCCTTAGCCATGAAAACAACCAGGGAAGAAGTCATGTTTCTGAGCAGCCCAGCTTGGGAGGTGGCCTCTCCCCAAGCTTCTGGCACCTAATACCTCCATGCTGGAAGGAGTACCTTATGCTGGCCTAGGCAGCAGACGAGACAGCAATGTCCCTGTAGAAGATTACTTTAGTGTTTTCAAAGCCATTAAGCTTTGATTTAACTCAGCCAATACCAGACTTTAATGGGACATGAACTGCATCCTGCTGACCATGGCAACTGAGCTATAAATGGTTTTACTGCACCTTGAAAAGTTTAAAATAACATATGAACACAAGGTTTTGTTATTAAAACCAATCTGGTCCATATTTCTTCCACAGAGCTAGGTTTTTTCCCTAAAGTATTTAGACCTCTGTTTGTTATTACCACAAGACAGGAAAGCTTAACAGTATTTAGAATAAACTTCCCTGGTCCACTTACAGCCATCCTGGCTGTAGCCTCCTTGCGTAGACAACATGATTTAAATTAGAGAGAAGATATAAACATGAGTTTGGTTTTCTTCTGAAACGCTGTGTGCATTCCAAGCAACTTTTAAGAGCACTTCCACTGCTAGCTTTTTAGCGAAACTGTATCACACTGAGTTTAAAGGATTAGAATCTAAACAGAGCTCCTAGATAAGCCTGAAAATTTACAAAAAAGGAAGAAACATGTTGGAAGGAGAAGAAAAGATCTATTGGTAACATGAGAACGACTGTTTCTAAAAACTGTAGACGAGAGCAATGTTCACCACAGCCTGATAAAGCGCTTGTTGCCTGATAAAGCATTTCTTGCTTTATTCACTATGATTTGAGAAACAGAAACCATCCAAAATGAATTTCATCTGGCTGGATCAAATGGGCTTCTCAGGAAGTTCTGTTTTCAGTTGCTTAAGGGCAAGGATTACACGGTGTGCAGGTTCCCAGAAGATCCTTTTGCATAAGCCCTGATTGCCTTAGAGTGGGAAAGCCTGCTCACCCCAGCAGGAGCTCTGTCCAAGGGGCACGGTGCACCTGTAAAAAAGCATAATGAGCAATTACAGTATCTTCATACAGAGATCTTGATAATTGAATCTAGTTTATTGATGAGATCAGATTAGAGGCTTAGGGCCTGCCTAGGTGAAGGAGGGTTTTTTAGCTAATGAAACTCCAGGTGAATCCTGCAAGTGCCTTAGGAAACCTTCAGGCAAATCTGACTCTGCTTCTGGTACTACGCTTCTCTCTCTGGACTGTTGAGCAAAGTATGTAAGTTACATAAATATATACCCAAAGCTAAGCAGGTAGATGATGATAGCTCTGAAAATAAATAGGGGTTTTTGTCCTTTTCTGAGGTATCAGTCTTGCATGTGCTCAGGATAGATGGTGTCCTATGAGTGCAGGAGCTGAGCTCTGAAGAGGTGTGAGAAGCACAGATGCTCTTCAACAGTGCAGCCAGGGAATTTGCATCAAGAGGACTTCACTAGGGTAAGCTTGTGAACCTCCTGGTTAAAACATTCTTCTGATACCTTCTGCTTCCAGATGTCTTCTGCTGACATCTGAGTGGAGAAGAAAGTCCCCACTGAGTATGAAGGAAACTTTCAAACAGGAAAGGAGAACATCATCCAGCTGCATCCTTCACAGTCTACATGTTGGTGGCCTTTCATTCATGCGTCATCCAAAACATGTGACAGTAATAGCACTTAATTCCTCTTGGCCAGTTTCAAGGCAGGAGCAAGTATAGCTGGATGGTCCCTGATAAAGACATGTCTAACTTGCTCTTTAAGTTCATCAGAAGAAGAGGTTCAGGAGCCCCCCAGGCCACTCCTTCCACTGCTTCACCACTTTATGGTTAGAAATATTTTCCTACTATCTCTTTGTGTCAGTTTCAATGAACTGTGTTTTGTCCTGTGCTACTGGACAGACAGACAGAGCTGCTTGCTGTCCTCCCTACCACACTCACAAACTGCTGCCCACTCCTCTCCCCTCAGTCCTCTTTTCCAGAGTAACTCATCTACCATTCCTCCTGACTCAAATTCCTTAAACCTTTGTCACAGCTGCCCATCCTGGACAGCAGCCAACCTTTCTTAACCTGGATTTAGCACACAAGCCCAAGAATCATCATCAAAGAGCAGAGCAAAATCACAGCCTGTGATTGTCTTACTGATACAACCCAGAATACATTCTGTGCAATATAAACTCATGCCTGGGGATGATTTGTTTGGGGTTTTTTTTGGGAGGAGGAGGGCTGTTTTGCTGCCTTCTTTGGATTTGTACATTTTCTCCATGCTTCCCAAATTCAGTATTTTACTGCATTTGTCTTTGTTGGTTGTGCTTTTGCCCTGATTTACAGATTCTGCTCTTAGTCCTACTGCTCCCTCAAGTAGGTTTGCAAACTTCCCTCCAGGAGCTTCACCCCTTCACAAATGAAAGTGCATCCTCTACTCCACTATCTCAACTTGAAGTGAAAACCAAATTGATTAAAAACTCTGCAATCTTTTGTAAGGAAAAATTCATTAGAGGGTGAATTATTGACAACTTGCCTTTGGGTGCTGTATATCAAGCAGTTCAGCACCTCCCTGGTTATGATTTAATCTCTGTCCCATTCTCTTTGCTTGTATAAAAGAACATCCCCTGTCCACAACAACATCATTTCTGAAGTCATGATGCAACATGTCAGCTACTTTTCCCTGTTTACAGGATCTTGTCAAAGAAAGGGGTCAGGCTGGACATGTGTGGCTTGGTTTTGAAATATCTACTTTTGATATATTTGCGCTTTATCCTGCTGTTGCTTATAAAGTTATGAACAACTCATACAAAACCCTTCCAAGTAGCAAAGTGAGTCTGACTGGTCTATCTTCATACACATCCTTCTCCCTTTCCTGCTGTTATTTGCTCTTCTTCAGTTTGCTGTGATCTCCCCTTCCACCTCGTTGAACACTCAGAGATAATTGCTAATGGACCAAGGAGTGCTTCCTCTGGTTCCCCAGGGTGTCATATGCCCCTCCCAGCTTATCTCATTTCTCTAATTTATGCCATATGTTTAAAACATTTAACTGATCTAAACATTTCAACAAAGAGAAAATTACAGGGAAACATGAAATAATGGTTATTATGCCTTCATTTATCAGTCTGCTGACTCAGGAGAAGTAATGGATCTTTTATGTCCCATTACTTTCAAATAGAGATAAACATTAGATTTATTATGTCTAATGATAATAGTACGCTTATAACCCTGTTTTGAAAATAATGCTTTTGCTACAAAGGAATATCAGGTTCAAATTTCATCTTTATATAGCAGTGACACCTTCAAAGGCTATTTTTTATCCTTTATAAAGCAAAAATCTGCTGTATTTTTGCTTTTAAATCCGACCAGGTTTTTTTACCCAGTGGTAATGGAAGTTCATAATTTTGTTTCTTTCCCAAATCAAACTGTTCCCATGGAAATAATCCTACATGGAGATGGGTCAAGAGAAAATAATCTCTCACAGAAGAGTGCTACTTGTAAAGCTCATAAATTATAATAATTTAATCAAAAGCATAAAGTAGTCAATCTGAAAACCTATGCAAGTATAATAGTTCAATTCAACTGCCTGATCTTTCTCTCCTGTGCATATCTTCGACACTATTGTTAAAAATCCATTACTAATTAATCTCTAATATGGTTTTCCAGGACACAGACCAGTCGACCACTAAAAATATTCTGCAAAGGAGATGAGAGAGAATTGCAGTTCGATAAGATGAAGAGCGTTGTTCTTGCATCTGTTTGTCACTTTGATATAAATGTTATTTCTCCTGGATATAAAATCTTTTATCTTTCCCATTTCTGCCCTGCTCTACTGCTGTAGGAAGGCTTGCAATATTTAATCTATGTCTAGGTGTAGATCCACATCCTTTAGGAGCATTTTGTCTCTGGGCCCCTGATCCCAAGTTCAGTGAATACAACCCAAGAATTTTTGGAGAGAAAATTTTACTGTTTTGTTTTGGGGTTTTTTTGCAGTTAGAAGTGGTTGTAGATACTAGCTGGATTATGAACTAGTTTACTATTGAAACTGTGGTTTGTGTTAAAGTAAGGATATCCTGTATTAATAACATCAAGGAAAGACCTGATTACTCTGGGGGTAAACCTAATGCATCCCAGAAATTCCAGTTTACTTTATTTTTGTTCTTATTAATTCTCCTATGAATACTTGCAGTATATCTGCCACACCTATGCCTGTGAGCTGTATTAACAGAGATATACCTCAGGCCTTCTCCTGAGAGGTACATTGTCCTTCTCATTGTCCACCTATCTGTTGCATAATGTTTTTCCTGGGCCCAGGTACATTTTTGTCTCAGAGCTATCCAGTGCCCTTCACCCAGGGCTGTCCAAGGTGTTATGTTTACAAATAAGCTGCAATAAGAGATTGGCAAAAATTCTTCCCATTTCAAAGACAGCTGAAACAAGATGTACTTGATGAGTGATTTGCTCCTCACTATTGCTCCCACTTTTAAAAATCCAAGCACCCGCCTCCATTGTTATCCTCCAATTCAGCTTCTAATGACATGTCATTTCAGTTTCAAGGGTGACCCATGAATGTGCAAGACCTATTTTTGCCTAAAAACTTCAGAGAAAGACATAAGGTGAATAAAACTTGAATAAAATTACAAAATATAGAGGAAGAAAAATGACAAATGTAAGAGCAAGTGTCCCAGAAATGCAGAATTAACCGAAAGGATCTGATGGCTTATGATTAATGTCATTGAGAGGGGAGAAGTCATTTTTCCTTTCAGGAATGATATAGGGGAAAGTATAAACTGAAAATGATGGAAGAGCAGAGTTATTAAGCCATTGTTTATGTGATTTTAAAAGCAGAGGACAGGGTGTTGCCTCAGTTGGTGATAAGATTTCTAAAGAGAGAGAAGCAGGAAAATAAGGAAGTCTGTAAGATAAATTCTAAAATAGCTTGTCAAGTCTTCAAGCCTCTTGGTATTGACAAGGCATTAAGTACAGACAACATTCATTCTAGGGTGCAAAGGGAAATGGGACAGGACAGGGAGAGGTCCAGAAGACTTCTTTCCAAGGTCATATGTCCCTATGTGCTGCTGACGGATCAAGCAAACACAAATGAGTCAAAGGCACCAGCAGCTGCCACAGATGTTCAATAGCAGCAGTGAAGATAATCCCAAAGTTCACAGGAATATGTTGGGAAGGGCTGGAGGAAGGAGGTTATTTGGTACCAGGAGAAAAATCTAGCCTTTCTGCATCCTGGGAAACACCAGGGAACCCCTTCTAGCAGAGGTGCCTAAGCTTTGGCAGCATGAATATACTTTTCCCCTTTGCTTTTTTTTCCTGAATCTAGGAGAGGGTGGCCAGAATGACAGCTCACAAATGCACACTTCAGCTTGTAAAAGCATCCAAATTTAGGAAAAACCCTGGGAATTTCTTTCAATCTCACTGAAGTTAAAGGAAGCAGATGTGTGTGGTAAGAGTTTTATATGAATGCCCAAATAGGAGTCAGATTAATGTAGTTGATGAATTTTTAATCAAATAAAGCATTTTGGAACTAATAAAATGCCAGAATGTTGATAGTCAGATTTAATAGCAAGTTACCTAAAGGGTGCCTCTTACTGTTCCTATTCAACAATCAGTTTTGGCTTTTGAGCAGAATAATAAAAAATAATTGTATAAAAAGCACTGTAAGAAATTCAGACCAGGAATACTTTTGTGCTGAAATTCTAAAATACTAAATCACCTCTTGCCTCCAAATAATTAATTGTTATCAACAATCAATTTAATAACTCTAAAGAACAAACATCACAGTGCAAGTGATGTTGTGGTGATATATCCTCCAAATTATTTGTACATTCACATATCTTACTGAACTTTGTCACATAAAATTCATCATTTCTGGTAAGAAGGTAGCCTTGTCCCCAAAGGCTTTGCATTTTTCTTCCTTATTGACCTACCATTGTAAAGACATATTATTGTAGAAGAGCACTATTGATTTTCAGAAGCTCTTTGGAAAAGCAGTATCTTGGCTTCATTAAAAATTGAACAGCATAGTATAGCAATACGTCTGGAAGAAGGCTGAGATGATCTGCATTTAGCCTCTAACTGACTAAAGAAATAAGGCAAAACCCTGGGAAAAGGTGTAGAAATCCAGCTGGGACTTGGGGTTCTAGTCTTGGTCAAGCTTAGACCTACGGGTCTGAAGGAATCTCCCTGGCTGCTTCCTCTCTGTGGAGGTACCTCAGCTGCATGGGCAGCTCAGGATTTTACCTCAGACTTACTGAAGAACCAGAACTTCTTCACTGAATGACTAGATACATGAGTTTAGCTGGGCTCAGCCCACCTTATGCCTAAGCTTACTAATGATCCAGATATCAGATGTGCCCCTGCCCTCCCTGGCTGGCTCAAGGTGCTAGGGGTTGCTGCCATAGCAGACTCTTGCCTCCATGGTCACTATGCAACTTGTCTTTGACACCTAAAAGATGGTTCATGACAATGCATCATTTCAATGTCTCTGGGGCATGCCGGCTGCTTCAAAATCCTATTTAGGACTCAACTTTCCCACGTGTGTGTAAGATCCCTAGGTCTCCTCCAGAGACCAGTGATGTCAGATGTTGCATCATGTGGTAGCAGTGATGAATATCCCATCATAAGGGCCTGTTATTGAATGATCACTCTGGTCATTCTCACTGGGTTTTGGCACCTTCAGGAATGAGGCAGGGTCTAAGAGGTAAGTTCTCCATGGTTTTCCAGAACTCTCTGGTGTTTAAACTACTCTGGTGCAGCATGTGGAACTTATGAGAAATGAGTTGGGCTCTGGGTTGGAAACTTGGTCCCTGGGTGACCTGGAGGTTCTTGATGTTTATTGCTCTGTCTGATGGATAAGGCTACATAAACCTCAGAGGTAAAGAACAAAGTGAAAGACTCAGACAGGATTTCTGAAAGTTTTAAAACTTTTTCCATCAGGCCGTTCCCAGCAGGCAGAAAAATCCTGGCTGAAGAGTAAAGGCTCCTGAACTAAATAGCATAAAAAGATGTCTTTTATTATCTTGCTTCAAAATACACATCATGACCATTAAGTTATTCAGGACTACAAGTTCCAGACCTCCTTTCCCCCCAACTTTCATCTACCCAGCAGAGGAAAAGGCTGTAACAAGTTCATCATTCAGCACAAGCTAATGCATCTTTCTCTAGAACAAACAAAACCTCTCCACAACCCCTTCCAACCAACCGCCAGATCGTGGTCAGTCTTATTTCAGCGCCTATGCAGTGTGCGCAGTGACAGGCCAGAGGCAGTGGTGCTTGTCAGCCATCTCCTCACTGACCTTTAGGTAGGAGCAGGCTTCCCCAAGCCTGCCACCAGAAAGGAAAAGGTCTGCACTCCAGACATGCCTGAGCTGGTGTGTGAGCTGCAGCCTTACCCAGGGTGCTGGTCTGAAGGCTGAGAGCACCCTCCCCCCACCTGCACAAACCTGTGCTGATGTGATAAAGCTAAACCTGCGGGTGTCCGCTGCCCCTGGGCTCCTGGGGAGGCTCTGCAGAGGGCCGCCAGGCTGCTGGAAGCACTCCTATCTGCCAGGGAGAGGTGGGAAATATGTCTGGTTGCTCAAAAAGCAGCATGTAGGTATCCTTCTGCCATTCCCACCAGGCACCTGGGACAATGCTTGCGGAAAACCCCATTGTCATCCCTGGGGAACAGACACCTAGGGTGAGGGCACATATCCTGCTTCACACAGCATGGCTGTAAGGTTCCCCTGGCTGCCAGCTACCCCAAACACACATATGCACACCTACACTGTGGGTGTCAGTGTCTTGGCCCCCACCGTACCTTCTGGTATGCCTTCAATCTGAAACTCCCATGGTCATTCTCTCCATTGCACTGCTCTTGTCCCTGTTCTGCCACTTTGCTCTCATGGAGTTTGTAGGAAGTTAGCACTTTTAGTGCCTCTGCACCAAATCTGGCTAAAGCTGCTGGGAAAAGGTCCTAGTCACACATGGGGCAAGAGAACATAATAGGTATGTTGATGATGCCCCCCAAAAATATTTTCACCTGTATGGCAGGCAGGAACATGCAGGAGGCAAAGCAGCAAGTTGAGGAGCCAGGAGAGGTCATCTCAGTGTTTACCCTCAGACCCTCTCATGTAACTTCAACGGGTCCGTGGCAGCCTGAGCTGGTCTCAAGACCTCATGGGTGTCCTGCTCCCCCCTCCCGCCTCCTACACCACCACATGTGGGTGCTCATCAGACTTCTCAGCAGCCTCATCCAAACCACCAAATAAATAGTTTGCATTAATACTCTAAAATAAAACAATAAAAATAAAATATCAACATTAAATAAAACATTAATAAATATAAAACCAGAAATAAAATAGCAGCATTAGTACTCTAAAATGGCTCAGGCAGACTGCAGTGACAGTGGAATATCAGGTCTACAGAAGATGACGGTGAGATTTTGGGATAAGGCAGGGGGCAGGGCCTGGGAGCTGGTTGTTAAAAGGTTGGGGTCCACCACAGCAACTGTGAGAAACAGGAGGATAGCCTGGGCACCAGCAGCTCTCACACAGGCGTATACAAGCAGCATCTTCACTGGTCTCAAAACTGGAGCCGGTAGCCAAACAGTACAAAACAGGGGGTTAGATAGTTTCATGCTTTTTGCAGCAGACAACTTTCCACTTTAAATGGGAATTTGATTTCTTACATCAGATAAGACTACAGCCTGTTGGGCTCCATAGAAGGAGGTTACATATGGAAGTGCAGAGGAGCATAGATGAAATACAAACTATCCAGTCTAATATATTAGCATATATTTGAGTGATGAATAGCCATTGCCTTGTGAACAGCTTGCTGCTACACCAGCATTCTGCAGCAGCAAATATATAAGATGAGATATTTTGAAAGCATCTGAGCCTCCTGCATTCATGTGTGGTTCCCCAGTAATCTGGAGCAAGCCATGCATCACCTCCAAACCCTCATGAGGCTGAGTTGAACTGGCCTTGTGATGTGATGGCCATCTTCTGAATGGCCATCTCTAAGTGAGCAGCTAATGGCCAGCTCTTCTCTAAGTGGGGTTTGCATGCTCTGGGTGTGCATGGACGCAGCCAGCAAAGGCTGGTTGACAGCTGATGCTGCCTTCCTCAGCAGGACCGTGTGGTGCTTCCTGCCTCCCTGCCTCCCTTCCTGGAGCTTCAAGCCAATGGCTGCTCCAGTACGCAGGGGGGTGAGGCTCATCCAGAAACACAGCCAACTCCCACCCCTCAGGCTCACAGTTAACATGTGTGATTGGGAAGAGGAGGTGGAGGCAGTGAGCTTGCAGAGCACCAGAGGATGTCCCTGCTGTCAGAGTGATGACCGCCATGCACCAGCTGGCTTGCCCCTCTCAAGGTTCTTGTCACCACGAGTGGTAGCACCAGACAGATGGCCCTGTGAGGGGGCTGGTGGCCCTGCAGCCTCTGTGGTGCTTTTGAGGAAACTAATTGATGAGGAGAGTGCCTGCATGTATTGGCAGTGATACCAATAGCCCCTAAGCCATCGGCCAGCACTGGTGGCTGTCTGCAATGAGCTTATGAAGGAGATGGAGCTGGTCAAAGAGGCAGCATGTCCTGGCTCTGCACTGCTGTGAAACACTTTGGGGCAGGACAGAGCAGGAGATTCCATATGGAATGCATGGGATTGCTTGAGGCACATGCTGGATGAGTCCAGGGCCACAAATGTGCCCCATGCTGCGCAGCCAAGCCTACATAATGCAAGCCCAGGCAGCTTTGTACTCCAGGGCACAGCAGGATTCTGGAGGGAAAAATGCTGCCAGTTGCATGAGGGAGAAAGAGATGTTTGCTGGTTTAGGCTTCTGCGTCCAATATTGCATGGCCATGAAGGCAGGCATCTTCACTACACTTTGCTTTTGGTCTTCATGGCTGCTGTGCTTTGGTTTTGCTTTAGACAGAGCTATGGCAAAAGCAGCAGAGGGGCCTCTGGTGAGCTCTGTGCTACCACTGCCCAGAGTTCAAAACAATGCCTAATTTTGTCAAGATCATCCCAAAAATGCTGTAGAAGATAGAAATGGGAGAGAAGAGAAAATGTGGAGCTTTATGTGGGGACACGGAAGTGTGTCTGGTCTGCAGCAGTGCTGGTGCTCCCCAGCAGACCTCCCTGGTGCAGAGCTGTGGGCGAGCCCTTCACAAGCCGTTTTCAAAAAAAAGCTTTTCCAAATGTACCTCTGATAAGCATCAAAGCCAGAAACGGCCACACTTGTAAGATGGTATGTACCAGGAAGACAGTTTTGCTGTGGCTGCACCTTCGTGTTTACAATACAAAGGAGGGAAACAGCCCTTGCAGGAAAAAGTCAGTATTTCCATGTAAAGGCAGGCAGAAAGGATGCAAGACAATTCGTGTGTGGCCCCAAGGCAGCTCATTTGAGACAAAAAGGAATGCTGTATCTGTTCAACTTTCCCAGACAGACAAGCTATAACTCAGAGCACTCTTTTGCCATCTCCTGCAACAAGCTTTCCTTTAGCTGCTGCAGTCTCCGCTCATTCATTTCCTCCCCTCCCTCTCCACTGCTTCTTTCATTATCGTTACAAGACCTATTCATGGATATCCCCCAGAATGTCCCATTTTGTAGAGGGGGTTGCAGTGCTTGCTTTCACTTCCAGCTACTGGACATTTTGAGCCAAAGGCCCAGTCTAAGGTAATAAACATACCCTTTGTCAAAACGAAGCAGAGTTTAAGTACCAGCGAACAGTGTCTGCCTGCTAGATGGGGGGCTGGTCGGGCCTTAGCCAGCTATTGAGATGTCTTTGTGCCATGTTGCCATAGCTACCCTTCAGCTAAATAGGGAAAGAGCTCCTTTGTCCTAGATTAAGACCAGCAGACTTTTGGAGCAGAGCCTGACAGAGACTGTGGGGAAGAAGCAGGTCTGCAGCTGCCGGGGCTTCAGCACTGCTGCTGTGTGTGCATTGGGCTGGAGACAGATGGTTGCTTGAAATAAATTTATATACATATGTATGTGTGCATATGTACATATATTTATATATGTACACACACATACAAAGGCAGCTGTGGAATGGTGGTGGTGTGGGACAGGTTTGCCAGCAAAGGAGGTGAAACCTGGAGTAAAAAGGACTTGAAATAAATCAAGCAAGAGCCCTTGCAGCACTTAATGCTGCCCGCAGGGACAACAACCAAATCCCCTGCAAGAGCACCACAGGTCCTGACCGCATAGCATGTTTCCAGTTGAGGCTCCCAGAAAACTCACATCACACCAGCAGGCACTCTTCTTTCTCCTGACTTGTGCTAAGCAGTATCAGTGCTGGCTGTGTGTGTCCTCAGACATCCATCTTTGCAAACCATAGGTGCCTGGAATGGGGGCATGCACACGTCTTTGCGGGTGCTGCTGCACAGGCAGTGAAGCATGGCCAGAGCAGGTCAGTGGGGCAGGCACAGCAGCTGAGGACTCAGGATGAACTGCAAAAACCCCCTTGGAGAAACAATGAGGCAGCAGCCTAAATCCCCTAAATTCAAAGGGGATTATCCCACAAATGATTTTTTCTGCCTTGACTGGACCTTTAGTTCAGTTAAAGTGAGGCTGAGTGTTCCCGCACCTGACACTGGCATGGTGAGCTATGAACACTTGCATCTTGTGCTTGCCATATTGTACATGCACTGCAATACCCATGCAGCCATTACTTTCTTCCTGAGTGCATCTTCCTGAGTGCACTCAATGAGGTGATGTTCCACACTTTATTTGCCCCATCAAAAGGTGAGGGTTTCCAATAGGCCTGATCTAGTTCCAGCCCTGAGTTTTGTTTCTGCCCACAAGGGACTTCCGAAAACTACCCATTTCTTGAGGTTGCTCAAACAGCAGGGAGAATTTCGGACCTCCTGAGCCTGGAATATGTAAGAAAATAGACTGCTTGGGGACTGAATTCACAGGAATTCATAGAAAAAGGGCTGAGTGCATTCAACACAAATTTTGGATTACATGTGAATTCATTTTAAAGGAAAGACTGAAAACATGGAAGTAAAGGGAAAAATATGACAAAAATATAACAGGGCTTTACCAAGGTCACTTGAGTCAGTCTAACTTGATAGCTTTTGGTGATAAGAAGAGTAAAAAATAAATGAGCAAACAAGGCTCTCTATAGGCTTTTTTAGACATGGGAAATGCTTTAGATCTAATCAGTCTGGACTTCAGCAACACTCCTGATAAAAGAGCCACAAGGGAAATTACTGTTTGTGTTGGAAGAAGCAGGGACTGGTATTCAAGCTGAAGGTCTGTCAGGAAATAGCCAAGAACAAACACAACAGGTTCTTCTGAAAGGAAAATGATAGGAGGCGGGGGACATACTGGGTGAAATTCCTTGGAGCCAGTTTTAGTTAGTTTTCTTCTGAAACAAGAAGTAAGCAAGGGCTAATGATATTTGCAGACAATACACATTTGGGAGGCATCTGTGAATTGGGAATAGCATAAAAGAAAAACACACTATGTTTGAAAGCTGGAAGAGCAGACCTGGAGTGAAGAGTTCAAAGTACCCGTCATGCACTAAGGCTCCCTCTACACTAATTAATTAAACTGAGCCAGGGCAGGTTTATGAACTGCCCTGCAACCATTGGCGAGGATAAATGTTTATGTGCCTCCTGGCACTGTTTGACAGGGGCTGACCAGCTACCAGCTAGACAATGTCCAGGCAGGGTTTGGGGATTAGCACTGGCCAGGGATTGCTTCCAACAGGCTGTTTGGATGAGGTCACTCCAGTTTGGAGATTATGAGAGTTGAGCTGTGTGGATATGAGCCATGCCATGCTGTCAGGCCCTGGCTCACTTTACTGGCCTGCCATAGATGTGGCCTAAGAAATTACACTGTTTTGCTGTAAAGTGGAGTGCACTGATCAATCACAAAAGGGCTGTGAGTAACTATCCAACATGCACAAGACAGCAAACACAGTCACAGCTTGCATCAGGAGAGGGCCTTCTGGAGAGTGCAGGCATTTTTTTGCTCCTTTACAAGCCTTTCTGGGAAAAAGAAGTATGTAGTCATGGCTTCCCCTAGCCCAGAATCATTCCAACTGGAGAGGCTGGCATGCAAAGAAGTATTGGAGGCAGCTGCAAACTTGTCCAATGAGAAGGACTTGAATTAATTCACCAGTTTAGTCTGGCAAAACAAAAGCTGAGAAGCAGTTCACTTGCGCTGTCTATCAACACATCAAGAAGGTGAACACTGGAGTAAGAAAAAACGCATGTAAGCTAAAGGCACAAATGTGTACCAGCCAGCCATAGATAACTTTCATCTAGAAATTAAAAGCATTTTTCTAATAGATGGAGGAGAGTGGTCCAGATGCAACATTCCAGTGGAGGCAGAAATGAAATCTGGTTTAGGAGGTGATGGCTGCACGTCTGCGAACATATGTGACATGGTGGCGTGTGGCAGCAGAGTCTGTTCCCACTAACTCACACAGGGCCACCAGTCCAGCTTCTTCTCTTCTAAATAATTCATAGGAAAGCCTGCCAATAATAGCCACAAGAAGTGATTCTGGGCCTAATTGTTCCCTCCGTCCTTCAAGCTCTTTCAATGACCTCAGCCGTTGTGTACGTTAGATGAGGCAGAGCTGCTAATGGAAATCAGCATTACGATATGCACAAGTGCCACACGCTGTGCTTGCCCCTGGATTTCTACTTGAGCATATTGCTTCCTGAAAGACTAAACCTCACACAGATTATTAGAAAACACATAAAAAAAAGAAATACGAATTAAAGGCTTCCATTGTGTGTGTAATAAACTGCAATCTGAAGATGGTTTGGAAGGCAAGAAATTGTGCTAATTGCTCTGCCTAATAACGGTACATCCAATTTAATTCTTTTTGCTTTTTTGTTTATTAAACCAGTGCTTTTCAACCTGTGGTCTACAGATCCTGGAAGGTATTTGGTTTACTTGTAATCAGTTGTGCAAAAAGTACTTAAGAAAAGGCAATTTGTTATAGGAGCCCTAGGTTTGCTATATGGAAGTCTCTGTTCAGCTGTCTCCCACACTGTGTGTGAGCAGGATGGCATTTACACAGTGAACAAAATCAAACTGTAACTCATCCAGCCTCTGTGGACACTTCCACAGGCATATCCTCTCTCTAATGTACCCTAGAGGTGTAGGTCCTGTGTTTCCACGATATAAAACATATGCAGCACACAAAGCCTGCAGCTGGGTAAGAAATGCATATCCATGTGAGAGAACTCAGAGAAAGCTCTTTGCATGTCAAAAGGCAGCAAAACCAAATTATTTTGCCCTGCAGCACCTCCTGTGCTCTCAAAGTGGGAGATGGCTCTGAGGGATTTGGGGAGCAGTTGAGAGGCCCCGACTGTTGTGGTGGAGGAGAAAAAGCAGCAGTGGAGCAGATGCTCTGTTTCAGTGCTGCTTTGAGCAGCTGCCTTTTAGCCACGTCATTCAGCCCCCATATGCAATAGTCATAACATTGCATAGTTTAGTTTTTATCTGTTATTTAGTCATGACCTGATGACCCAAAATGCAGAATCAGCAGCACCATTCAAATCCTGCAGTACGAGCATCAGTAGCTCTGAGATGTCTCCTGAGACACAATTTACAAATCTCTCCTGCTTTTTAGGCATCAGCTGCAAAGTTTGCATAGAGATCCAGGGTTATTTGGACCCAAGAACTTGAATCTATTTCTGATATTTGCAATTTGAAGCCAGGGGCATGTGCCCATTTCCCTTTCTTTAAAGCTGCCAGTTAGTTACAAGTGATACTGGAATAGAGAGTTAAAATGAACCAGTGTTTGAGGCCTGGGGCTCTGGTGAAGCCAGTTGATGCACCTGCTGTGTGTCAGAGGCGAAAAAATAATTTAAACTTTTCTTCCTATATCCTGGGCACTATGAGGAAAAATGTGCTCAAGAACATGGGAAGTTCAGGCTACAATGAATGTTTGAGTCTTACAAACAGGCTACACATCTACAGAGAACTTTAAGGCATGACTGATTTTGAAAGCATAAAGCCTCCTGGATACTTTAATAGCTCTGAATGTGAGAGCTTGCACACGTGTGGAGCAGATTTCTTCAGCGGTGTGTCTACACCACAAAAGAAGTTGTCCCCTTCACTGGAGGATGGCAAGGAGGGAGAGGCGCTGCCCTGGCCATCCACTTGGTAGCAGAGGATTGCAGTGACCATGTAGCTTGCATTAAAGCAAGTGCTGCTTTGCCACCACAGTTGGCTGTCCAGAGAAGCTGTGGAGCTTCGGTCTCTGGAAGCATTAAAAACCTGACTGAAGATGGCCTATAATGACCTGCTGAGCAGGGGTCTGAGCTAGAGGATCTCCAAAGATCCCTTCGAACCTCAGCTCTTCTGTGACTATGCGATATATGAATACATATGCACACACACCCCCATACAAATAAACACACACCCCCTTAGGGCTCAGTCACACACACAGCTGAGTGGCAGAAGCTCAATGAATTACCATGCATTAGCTGATGCCAGTGGAGCTCCTGCACCCATTTGCAGAAATCTGCATGTTCAACATGGTGTAAAACTCTTTTACTGTGGTTTAAAATCAGTCATGTTACTTCTTTCCAGAGATCTGTTGGAAGGACACAGCAGCACAGTCACCATGGCTCAAGTGGCATGTGGTAACCTGCAAAGCTGTCATTTGCTGAGCAGGTTTCCGAGGCTTGCAGGTAAGTAGATTCAGCTACAGGTATAAATAAAACTTTTTTTAAGGCACTAAAATAATATGTTTGAGTAATTACTCAGTAATGCACAAAGCACTGTTGCCAACAGTAAAAGCTCCTAATCTGGGTCAACTAGTGATTTAAAGCAAAAAGAGAAAAGCTCTTCAAGAAGATTGTTCTTTAGCAGGCAAATAAGGGGAGCCAGACTCACCACTGAGCTCCATCTGCTTTGTATCATGCTGTGACGCATCTGAGCATCACCAGGACCATGTGGAGCAGCTGGAGTATACAGAGAAGGCTGGGCCAACAAGCCTTCATACTTCTTTGGTCTGTTTCTTATGTTTGCTCTTAAGACACCTAATGACAGCCACCCAGATGCCAACAATACAGTGGCTGGCCTGAACTTTCAGAGGAAGGAGTTTTCTACTTGCAGGATTTTGAAGGCAAACCCTGTTATGTGGTTTCCATTCTCAACCAGGAGCCATATGCACTCTCCTACTGCCTGCTTCCCCATGTTGGAAAAATTCATACCACTTCTTCATGGCTGGCCACCTTTTGTCTGTCTTGGACACCAAAACATCTCTGAGGAGAGAATACCTCTTGCCAGGCTTATACAGTGCCCAGACCCCATGGGGCCTCTACTGCAAAAATAAAGGAAGATGCTTGCTAGGAATTTGACCAGTATTGCCTTAGCCTAACAACAAACTTTGTGGTGCTGTCTGGAGAAAGCCTGTATTCATAACCTTCTGGGAGGAGACATTTGGTCGATACACTTTGTGTGGAAAGTAAAATGTAGGTAGGGGCAAGGAATGAGAGCTCTCTTAATCACCGTCATTGATTTTTTAAAATGATTCCGTGTCTGTTCGTAAGAAGGATGCAGTGACATCCTATGTTTATTCAGAGCCTGCTCTGTGTGGGAGGAGATGGCAGTGCCAATTAAGAAGTTTAATTAAAGCAGTAACCTTTCTGTTCCAGAGGTGGGGGCCTCTCATCTGCCAATTTATTTTCATGAATAAGTCATTAATATAGGAGCAGCTGAGGGTTTACCCAGCCAGCCCAAGTTTGCAGTGCATCTTCCCTGGTAACAGAAAATCATTGCAGATTCGATATCAAGGCCTTGAGGTAAAACTCAAGAATACAAGTCTAAACAGAGCAGAATTATGTCTGTGATATTTTACTGCAGTGTTGAAACCTCCCAACAGCAGGGACACGCCGTTACAGTCCATAGCAAGATTAATATAACTGAGTTTCATATACTTGTCACACATAGTAAATCTTCAGGAGCACCCACTTCCCATTTTTTTGTCTGGTTGCTCACTGTGGTTTTTACCTCTGTTGATCATGTTGCTGCAGCAGAGAGAAGAGGTGTTTATTGTGTCTGAACCACAGCTGGCTGACTGTCCATCTGCCTGTGATGTGGTAAGTTTCTCAGTGAATAGATGTGACCAAACTCAGATGGTGCCATGAAAGAGGAATCAGAAATGACAGCTTATGACCTTGCTTGTGACTACCTGATAAGTTAATTCCGTATTCAGATGAACAATTCTGTGTTCAGACTGCTTGGTCTGAAGTAACCTCTGGAGGTTACTTCATTTCACATGATTCACTGCCTTGAAGCTAGTAATTCCTGTCAAAGTCGGTACACGAACACTGGTCTGCAATTTAAAGTATTACTGTTCTGATGCAGGGAGGTGAAATCATGAGCCATTAAAATCCTATTTGTTAGCACTTTGTGACTATTCTGCTGCTTTCCAAAGTAATTGAGTCATCTGTACTGAAGGACAAAGTTTGTCCCCCTGCACCAGGTGAGACCGGAGTCAGCATTTGATTCATAGAACGGTTTGGGTCATCTTTTTAAATGGAAGAGATTCCCCCATGCAATGTTAGTCTGCAGAAATTTACCATGCTTATAGAAACAGGTAAGACAAACCCCATGTTTTTTTGCTGGTGCATGTATGGATTTGTGCAGGTACACATACATGCCTGTGCATGCAAGTACTCATGTACACTACACAGTACATTAAGAGTCAAAATTAAGTAATTTGGAAGCTGGCCTACTCATTGAATTGTCAGTGATGTTAAGGAAATATTTAAACATTGGAGTGGACTCAAAAAATCTTATGGAAATCAAGTCCACTCTATAGAACAGCAGGAAGAACCAAACAGCTGAGGTTTCCAAAGCTAATATGGGGTGACAACTAAATGACTCCCACAAAAATTAATGACAAATTGCATGGCTGAATCTTCTGGTCTGCTCCTGTTTTTCTCCATTACAGCCATCCCCAAATCCCTGAACCTACTTTGAAAAACCAAATCAAGTGTCCATACAGCAGAAAGGCTCTATGTTGGAGGCTGTGTAACACCAGGGCTGGAGAACCAAGACTCAAGCTGATTCAAGCAGGTATAGCTGGAAGCAGTGAGGTAAAACTGAGAAAAAGAAGCTGCAAATTAAATGTCAGAATTGCTTTTTCCAAAGCCAATGTCTATTAGCCTGGGGGACATCATCCAAAGAGGGTTATGGAATCCCCATTAGCTGTCCCTTTTGAAAGCTTTGCTATACCAGTAACACTCAATAATACATATTTTGGAACAAACTTATGTTGGCAGGGAAACAGGAGGAAAATTAATAGATCCTTTCTGGCTCTGGTTTTTATAACTCTTCACATCGAATCCTAATACAAGAGGCTATCTTTATAGCAGACAGTGAAAGATTTTCCCTGTGGATTACCACTTGGAAAGCACATGCTGCACTTCTTTAAAGTACAGGATATTTTATACTTTCATTTGATTTCAAGTAGTCTACAGCCAGCTTCAAGTTAATATTTTAGCAAGAATCAATGGCATAATTAAACTTTATGGATGTCCCTCATCAACAGCCCCACGTGACCAGGTTTACAACATGGTGGTACTTGCATAAATCATTTTGTATTTATGAACGGCTCATAAAAAGGTGGGGTGAGGACTTAGTCATGAGGGACGATGGAATAATTACACTGAGTGGTAAGGTTTTAAGCATAAATGCAATTTTGCTATTAGTGGTGTGAACTGAAATGTGTTTGACTTAAAGGGACAGTGCTATGTATTAAAAAAGCCTCATGACAGGGCCTGGTGTTTGGGTTAGCCAGTCTTACACTTCGCCTCCAGAAGGATGTTCCCTTCTACATTTCTGTGTCTATTGACTCAAAAAGTCACCATGCGAAAAATGGTCTCATGTTTAGAACCATTCTAGGATGCTCACGTTGTCCCAATGGAAAATGTGACTGGACTTAGTTATCAGATAAGTGCCCAAGACAGGCACTGTAATAGATGGGTGTTTTCCCCTCCAGAAGGCTGAAAAGACTCTGAGCAATCCCAACTGCTCACAGGCAAGGCCAGGATTGTCCAGCCTGAGCACCTTGTTCCTCCTTCTCTTGCCACCTCTCTTCAGCCCCACAGCTACCTTCAGGACCTTTTGAGCCCATCAGAGGAAAAGGATGTATTTTGTCACATTTATCCTAGCAAGCTGGGGACTCCTTTCCCCAAGCTCATTTCCTGGTATTGAGTAGTACACACAGAGCCCAGCCTTAGCACAGCTTAACCTAATGTGAGCTACCTGAGACGGAGAAAATCCTCAGTAAAACACCCACACCAAAGCATATCTTCATCCCTTGCAACTAACCCGCTCAGTGCCTGGAAAAGCAGGTGGATTTGAGGAACTACAGTTTCTTTGCCAGTGTTGGAGTTTGGGTCAAAGCAGGACATTTCGCCCGAGGGGAAGCAACACTCACTGGGGTATCTAGGCTGATTTACTAC